>PGTU02003970.1:0-11251 GCA_002896215.2 Cicer echinospermum
TAGGGAATGAGAGAACCACATTTTATGTCCTTTAATACTCATGTCATACACATGAGAAAGTGATATGAACTTTTTAGTAGTAGTAGACAAGCAATCGAATTCACACATATTCTCAATCTATACCAACTTTCGAACATATCGGGGTTGTCTGTCCACCCCTATTTTTTACGACATAAATTGTCCTTTGTCTACCTCTATTTTTTACGACATAAATTGTCCTTGTGAGACAAATAATGCAAAGTTATAGCAATTATGCTACCCACACCCCCCTTTTTGCTACATACACTCAATTTTTTCATAAACGAAATATCCAACATGTCCTTGCTTATTTGTCTCATTCTATAACCCTACTTTGTTTATTCGAGACCATCATTAACCTGGTAACTCACACATCACAACTCATTAATAACCCAACCATCATAACTCATACTTATTAAAAACTCACACCCTTCAATCATAACTTACACCCAATAAGTATCTTCTACATATTATAGTTAAAATAATCCAACAAGGTATGTTTATTGATCTACATATTGTAGTTAAAGTAATTCAACAAGGTATGTTTATTGATCTACATTTGAGTTTGTTTGTTTTTTAATATGAGAATTTTTCGTGAACTCAGTTATCGTATGTTGTAAATAATTAATTATACGTGAACTGAATTCACTTACATATAGTGAACTGAATTCACGTACGTTATTCAATTTAAGAAATCACATGCACTACATGAATACAGTTCACGTACACCTACGCGAGTACAATTCACGTTCACCTAACTGAATACAATCCACGTACACCTACGTGAATTTAGTTCACGTAGATTGCATGAATTCAGTTCACATACGCAAACTCAACTCATGTATGTTCCCATGCAATCTCAGTTCACGTATGTTCCAACGCAAACTCAACTCATGTACGTTCCTATGCAAACTCAACTCATGTAGGTCTTATGCAAACTCATTACACAAACGATATTGAATTCATGTACACAAACTCATGTCACATACGCATATTGAATTCACGGTGTTGAAGTTGTTAAAAATTGAGGAGGAAGGAGAATGAAGTGTGAGAAAAAACATAAATACGAGTATGAATATTAGATAGAAGATGAAAATATAAAGAGAAATTGAGATTTAAAGAATGATATAAATAAACAAAGATATTTTAAGTATTTCGTTTTTATGAAAATTTGAAGGACGTGGGTAGCAAAAAGGGGGTGTGTATGTAGTAAAATTGAAATTCTAGAAGCATATCACAACACATAAAAGTAAATTTAATTACAGAAGTTGATACTTTTGATCTGTAAATCATCACTCACCCATTCAGTTGGACACATGGACCTAAAATGTCTCCCAATTTTCTCACATTCAGATGCGTTTTCACCTTTATGCTGAATACACCTGATTAGTGATCACACGTGACTTATATGTCATATGGTATAAGTGCTTCTAATTATCAAGCAAGACAACAAGGGATAAACACTCAAAACTTACCTGTGATATTGCACATATTCTGCATAACAATGACGTGTTTGGTAATTAATTGGTGGTGATTCGACATTATTGTCAGTTGTCTCTACTTGTTCTATCCGTTTCTGTAAAATAAAAGACACATACAAAACAAATTATTTTTGAATATACCATTATACTAAATGACGTTGGAGACATTTAATATATCATTAAATAATTAAGAATATTATTCAAATGCTTAAAATTAATCTATTTGATAGAGTTTAACTTTTTGTTGTTGAAGTGAGAAGTTCGTTATTACATATTCTATAATTATGTATCAATATTGCTATACGAGTCTTAGACATGCTCTAAGGACCTCTTAGTGATTCTTAAGACCCAATTAAACTTTTATTTTCAACCACTTTAACACATTAAAATATATTCAAAGTGTATTTAATAAAAAATATAATAATAAAATTATATTCCTATCTTAGATATGAGTCCCTCCTAATTTTTAACATAAAAATAAATAAATCATAAAATTATATCTTTTTAACTCTTCATAAATTTAAGAGCGTACACGTATAAACGCATAAAGAAAAGTATAGGACTATAATATGAAAGAAAACATTGTTATTTGGAAAGAAAAATAGATATATATATGAAAAACATTTTAATTTTTTTATTTTAAAATATTATTAAGTTAATGTAAAAATTAGGCACGATACTCATCCTATATACGATTGACCCCTCCTATAATTTCTTACGAAATATTTTCCCCTGTATAAAAATATGGTATTTATGTGATCATATTAATGATCGATCATTTATAAAGAGTCAATAGTACTTATTTGATAGTTCCATCTCCCAACTCAATTTTGTTGGATGTTGGCCGGCCTTGTCAATGATATCTCTAAACCCTAATTAATAAAAAAAGGTTGTCATTTGATAGTGTTATATATATGCAGTGATGGTAACCTGATAGTGTTATATGCTGTGACATACTTTCCCGTCTCATTTTTGAATGGTGCATAATTTAAATAATAATAATTAATTGTATTACTTTAATGATAAAATTAGTTTATTTATTTTTAAATGACCGCTCTATTACTTAGGGTAAATGGAGAAATTTGACGAATTATAATACAATAAATTAAAAGATATTTATAAAAATAATAATTAATGTTATATAATAAATATAAAATAATAAAATAGATTAAAAATATAAATTGATCTGAAGAATCATATAGAGAGACTAAAAAGATATTGGAGAGTGTTGGTTTCAGGTTCAACTTTCAACCTTTGTAAATATATGCTAATAAGATTTAACTATTGGACGTTAAAAAAAAAAACTTAAAGTACAGTGCTGTTAGTTTTAATTTAATTTCAGTTTTAGAGTTTTTTTATTTTTAATTTTTAAATTAAGATCATTATTTTAATTTTAAGTGATAATTGGATCTTTTATGTTTTAAAATGCCAATAATGTTTTTTAATTTTTTTACAAAAAATTGAAAAATTCATCAATTTTTTTAAATAAAGACCCTAAAATTAATCATTAATCTTTAATATAATCCAAATTTTATTAAATTACATAACTTAAATTATTGAAATAAACGTCGCATTTTTCGATCTCCATACAACGTACAAATAAATAATAAAATATAATTTTGATAAAATTACATTAATTGAAAGATGAATAATTTATTTTATGGTTTTATTTTAAATTTTTTAAATAAATTTTTCCAAATTTTTATAAAAAATAATAATATTGTTGTTGACATTTAAAACATACAAAGATCAAATTATCACTTAAAATTAATAATAAAAGACCTTAATAGAAAAAAACAAGATGAAATATCTTATAATGTTTTTCTTATCAAATGTTTTTTTTTATAGAATAAGCCTATTTTTTAAAATAATATAAATTAATAAAATACTTCCTAACAATTGGTTTTAGCTTGTGGACAATTTGAAGATAGATATGAAAATGAATATCATCAACATAGATAGCTAAATAAGTAAGAATAATAATGTACAAATAAAGTTTAATTACCTTATCATTGTTGGTTGAAGAAGGAGGAGGAGGTGGAGAAACAGTACCAAATTCATGGGCAGGCCTTGGTGCTTGTTCACCCCTTGCCACTTTGCTCACATCCCTTGCTCTCATCTTGTCATGTGGATCCATCTGCGCCCCCGACATGTTTATTGCTAATCTGTGCCTCCAATCACTTTTGGAATTGAAACTATACAACACATGCACGTTTTAAATAGCACATTAAACTTTAACATGTATGGTTGTTGACTTTGTTTCCCGTTATAAACCAGTTTGGTGTGTCTTCTTCGACAAATACTAGACAACGCGTCATAGTTGAGCAATGCCATGTTGCATATATATTATGACACCTAGCTTTTGGTCGTTACTCGTGTCAAAACTCTCTCGCCCATTGCATGATAATTTTGAACCAAAGTTTGATCGATTATTATAGGTAGATAGGCATTTAATAAATAGTCTCTATAAAAAATAAGAATTATATATTTTGAAATTGGTAGCCTCATACGTAAAATAGTTAGTTTATGTTAGATGATAATGTAAAATTATTTTATATTTTTAGTAAGTTTATTAAACTTTAAATAATATGTACTTTTAATTTTAGTATGATATAATATATCAATTAGTTAAGGATTTTATTAAAAAAATAAAAAACAAAGTTGTAATGTAAAAAAATTAAAAAGGCTGTATAGGAGTCAATAGTGCGAAATTCTGTTTATAATTTAATAATTCTCTAAAAAATTATGAATTTAAAATAGTATACATTAATAAAAATACATATAAGGTGTAAAGTTGCATCTCTAAGATTCTATCTTCCATGTTAAAAAAGAAAAAGTCGTATAAGATGAGAATTTTAAAATGAGTGTAAAATATTTGTATTTTAGTGTATGATTTGAAAAGTGAAGTTTATTTAATTTTTTTTCTTTTAAATGTCAAATAAGCTTTTTTTTATTTATTTAAATTTGTATAGAATCGCTATTTTAATGTGTATATGGATCATATTTACTAAGCAATATATTTTTGTAACATTTCATAAAGTAAACTATACATTATATGTGCAATCAGATTATTTGATTTAATAACACAATTAAAATATTCATGATCATGTAATCGATATGAGAGACATTAATAGACAGCGTCATAGTATACATGTAATGTGTTGTATTACGACCATTATAAGGTAGACGCAATGAATAGCGCTTATGCTTTTTGCGTTATTAAGTGATAGATTCAATTTAATCGTCCATCAGCTTTATTTAGTTATATTTGTACTTGTATTCATTAGACCTTAAAAAATAGTGTTAGTTTAAAATACGCGTCGTAACATTTGGATTTTATTACTAATGTTAAAAAAGAGCGTCCTATTTAATATTGTAAAATTTAATTGAAAATCTGCAGCAAATAACTTATTAAACTATTTGATAAATTATAGATATAAAATAATGATTATTACTAATAATATATTTTTTATTGATGAAGAATTCGTTTATTAAAAAGATTAATATGTGTTAAATTATTAGTGTGATTATAATATATATGAATATAATCAAGTTGACCTGGAAAAATAACAAAAAAATTAAATTAAGTAATAAAAGATTATTGGTAAACTAAGATGATGGAGTCTGGAACCAGGAGGATTATCTGAAAGTGTAAGGGGAATATGGTGGAACGGTCGATCAGTACAGGTGAAGTAGTGAGGTATAGTGGGAGGCCGCATCTAATTGACCCAGGAATAATGCGCCGAGTGTCACGCATCCAAAGTACAAAAAAGCTGGTTGTTTTTTAGCGCTCTGATCAATCAGGATGGGGAACCAGCATGCCAATTACTCGCTTCTATTGGCTATGTATTAAAGTTTGGACAATACACTTATTTCAGCTTCTGCCACTTTAATCATTTCCCCGAGAGTCACTAACACTTCATTTACCAATACTTCTCGCGATTATTAGACATCATCCCCAATCGCCATCTCAACGAAATCTTTTCGCATAGCATAATCATCTTATTAACCAGATACAGCTCGGCCTTTACTGCTGGTGGATCATGCATAAATGTTTCACTTCCTATATTTAGCAATTGGCGGGTTTGTGTTTTCTTTGTTGCTGCTATTTTAACTATGTATAAGGTAGAGAATAATTTTAATCTAGGTTTTAGCTTGCTTCTAAATTAACTCAGTCATTTTATACAAAAAGATAATAAACGACGCGTTCGGGAGAGGTGTCCAAGTCTGTATATGGCTGGCTGGGTGCTCAAGTGTGGCAGGGTGGGCGCTGCGAGTACTGTCAGAACAATTGTAGGGTGTCTTAAGGATTGAAGTGCTCATCAGGAGGTTTAATTACTGATACAGATGTTAAATAACAGAATGTCTTCTCTCTAACCTCAAATGTAGAATATAGGTAGATAATTACTGTAAAGAAGCCACATTAAGGCTGTTGCTGTTTTCACTATCCAACACTTCCTTGAGTTTTTGTTTTTGTTCGTTTCTTCTTCTCTTATGAATATTTGGGTTACTTAAGGTAGAGAGCGGAGCTAGAAATGGTTGAAAAGTTCGAAATGTTATGTGATGCAAAGTCTCTTTGTAATTCGGAGAACAGTAATATTACTTTAGTTCTTGTCCTGGTAAGCATTTTCCTACTGTGCTGTCTTCCAGCGATGTATATTCGACGCATCTTAAGCTATCATTTCTTATCATCACATATATCATGTCTGTACCAGAGCGAATAAAACTACTGGTTTCTTATCACCAACTCTAATTACATTAGTAATTTTCCTGACAGGCTGACAATGGTATTGATTTTCCTGTCGAAAACTTATGTATCTTGAAGACGAACCTGTTCGGACTCTTCTGCAGGTTGTGGTAAACTGTGGATATGATACACATTAGGAATTTTCAATTTGGGAAAAGGAAATGCCAGGGCGTGGAAGGGATGAGTGGGGTTGAGCTCCCCTCCCATTATCTTGTTTTGGTTATATTTTATAAATGAAGAGGAATATTGGGATAGATCTGCTCGATGAGATTATCTTTCATCTTCAAGTATAAACTCCACAGTAATTTTCAAACGATTTGTAGTCATGTTGTTAGCTTTTAATGCACTAACTAGAGGTATTCACTTGTGTGATAGAATCATAGCTTTCTCCTATCTCCTTCATCATTTAATTATGTGTAGGTGTGTTATGGTGTGTACATTTTTTCTGGTGCCCCAACGACCCTTTTACTTTTTAGTCTTCATTGTGTTTGGTGACAGGGATGAAGCTAGCCTTTGAGAGCTAACAGAAAAGAATTAAAGTAAATCTTTATCCTAAACGTCGTACTATCTCAGGGATCTCGTCTGATTTTGCTTGTCTATACCTTTAGATGTTTGCAAGTAGTGCTGTTTAGGGAAGTTTTATTATTTCATCGGTGTCCTTCTTTGTGGGCGTATGCTTCAAACATGTTTGATCCTCATCGTAAAAATGTTATTGAATTAGGAAAGCACAAATTCGCGTCATTATATGGGAAAGAGTTGACAAGCGTGTGCGATCAAGAAAGATAACGCCTCAGAATTTATTTCTTCGCTAGTTATTTAATATCGAGTTAGAAGCTGAATGAATACAAGAACTCTAAACATTGTTAGCCTAAGAATGAGTAAATTCAGAGGTCACAATTAACTGAATCGTAGTTGAGAATGAACCATAGACTTTCTCATAGAAGTTCTTTTTCACATATCACTCGTGTTCGTATGGATCTTTCTGGTGCATATTTTGGGCAATTGCCCTGAAGAATATAATCAGCAAATAATTGATGAAGATTAATTTGAGAATAAAGTCAAACCAAAGTGAAAATGAAAGAGCTACCATTCCAACTACAACCAAATGTAGGAAGAAATCATAAAATGAGATCCAAATTCCAAACACAAAGAAGTAAAAATGCAGAAAAAACGATCAAATATAAGAAACTGTCGAACACTTTTGAAGCGCAACAAAGTCAGCCTCGGAAGGTGCATATCAGAGGCTGGAAAAGGTCGATGCTTCGAAAAAAGACTGAAGAAGAAAAGGAAACAGAGAGAATGAAGAAGAAAGCTAAGAATAGAAAAACAGATAAATAGACATAAGAAAGAATAAGAAGGAATGAGAAGAATAAAAAAAGTAGAATAAATACAAGAAGATATAGAAGAGAATACAGAGGGTGACGCGCTTTGAAGCCCAAGATTCGCAGTTCAGGGGCGAACTGTGGCACGCAACAGTCATTATTATGAATATGCATTTTTATTTTCTTTACACTTGTCGTATGCATGACACTAGACTCATGAGGAAGCATAAGGAGCCGTGCCCTAACATAGAAAACCAAAGGAACCATATTCAAAACCATTGGAATGGAGCTTTATTATCAAAAAATCATTCATAAGAATTCCTCCTGTAATTCTTCTATTAATCCAGTAATCCTTTATATCTCTGTCATAGTAACAAACTCTCTACTTTGTTTGGGCATAATTAACAAGAATGAACCCTATTTCGTATTTGATTCCTAGTTATGTGAAGAGTTATTGAAATTATATTTCTCATTCTAAAATGGCTTAATGCTTATTGCTTATACAACATTAAAAATGTCTGCGACCGTATTTTGAAAATGGGATAGCGACTTGAGTACGGATGCTTGAGATGGAAATTCATAATTTGTAGTCTGGATAAGATGTAAGGTATAAAGAGAACCGAATTAAATTAGTTAGCAAAGGCAAATATTTATACTAAAACAGGAAGAATTCAAGTCGGTAGAGCAAATTCTTAATCTTAGAACAGTTCACGACAGTGAATTAGGGGTTAACTTATTTGGCAATATAGGTTCTTCACTAACAATTAGGCAAGGAAAAAAGAAATATTCTGTAAATTAATCAAATAGAGGAATTCAGTTTAAACTAGAATCAAATTAGACAACCGTAAAAGTGTGTTGGAAACTATGTGATTATAAGGTAGAATTAATGAAAATATGTAAGTACACAGATGGAAAGAAATTTACTGAAAATTGGAAAAGTAAAATCTTTTTTTTAAATATCAAAAAGGTCCCGAACACATAGGTTAGGTATTTTTAAATCAAATACCCACTGAAAACATCAGAAATGTTTTGGTGAGAAGTTTAAAAAATTCTAGACAGACTATAGAAAGTCCCCATACATTGGTTTAGAAAACAGATGTGAACTTTGCTATCCAGTACATATAAATGGATTTCAAGCTACTTGTGAAAAGCAACACATCATGATAAAGCAACAACATAAATTATACAACAAAGTGGATGCTTTCCAACTTCTTTTTTCTCCCTCATTTATATTCAGCTACGCACAGAAAAAAGAGAAGGAGATAACTAATATTGTATCCGCGTAGCCATAACGAAATTCGTCCACTATTCTTTCTGTCCCTGAGTATCTGATCAACCTAATGTAGGTTTTAAGTATCAGCGGTATATGGGCCGGGCGATCCCCGTGCACCTATCGGGTGTTTAGAGAGCGAGGGCCAAGATCTCGAATGTTATGTCACAGCATTCCCAATAAATTTTGAGTGGCCATCAATGCGATCTCATTAGGGCAACAGCGAGTATTTTATTATCATACGACGGACCACTTTGTTTGCGCAGGGTTCTCACGCACGAGAACAGTAGTTTGGTCTTCTAGATGAGACGTTATCCAGAGAGCGATTAATCTATTTTGTTCCTATGCAGAGTTGTCCAATAGTTGAAGTACAAAATTGTGCATCCATAAGGTTGTGTCACCTGTGGCAAACAGCTCATCCCTTTCGTCCTCCGGCTCAGGACCGTCAGTCAAAGAAGAGTTTTTAACCATCCGGTCCATACAATAGGTGTGTCTGTGTCATTAGAAAAACATTTAAGAGACATTTCATCCTCCAACACAGGATCTTCTAAATGTAATATTCCATAAGGGGTTATGTATAATTTATAAGCCGTTGTTAATAGAGAACCCAATCGGTTAAGGTGATTTCCGATTAATCGGATTTTTTGTTATGAGCGGAGAGAATCATAAAGTGATAGTTTTCCTTAATGAATATAGATCTATATCGTAGTTCTTTTGTTTTGATGAGCGCGGAGTATGCTCCATTAGCTTCGTATCCAACGATTGTGTTTCGTTTAGAACCCTGGAGCGCGTTTAATTGTAAGTATGCCGGTGTCCCATGTTCCATTATTTATACATTTCCGTCTATTTTTTGATGGTCATCCCCTAACGGTTATATATACCGTAGTTGTGTGATGTAAAGGTCGAGTTGATAATTTGTAGCCAATTGAATTTACAAGTATTTTCTGTGATCTGTTGCCAGAGGGAGATTACGATTGTCACATATTGAAAGGCTTAAAAGCTGCCACTAATTTGAGGGTGTAATTCTAAAGGTGCTTTGCCACTGTGGTTTATTCTACCGCAGGTATATGGTGACAAGGGTAGGAAACTGGTGTTTAAACCATACAAGTGATAATCTTGAGGTAAAAATCTGTTGCTAGAATAAAACCTGGATTAAAATCGAATGATTAACTCGTAACTCCGGTTGAAATCAGTATCAATCATTATCTGCCTGTTACAGCTAACGAAATTTGGGCACTGCCATGAGCGTAAAAGCGTCTAAGAGCAGCGCCTGGTCCAGACGGACTCAAAACCAAGACATAATTCTTCGGTGGCATAATTATGTGGAAAATGGAAATAGTGTTGAAACTACACATGTCTAAACAAGCCATCAAACAGGGGATCGGAAGTGAACTCATCCACCGTTGGTCGTACTTTCCTTCCGCAATATATGAAAGGAGGTTCAGTATTGTAGTAACTTTGTTTTGATTTTATTTACGCAATATTATTCAATAAAGATATGTCCCTGGCAGAACTTGTTTGTTCAAATTTTGCAACCTCACACAGACCATAAAACCTCCCGCACACAATCCGTAATCCAACCATCCTTGATGTTCGAACACCAATGACCGGTAATTAAAACTGATAATTAAGGTGTATTATTTGCAAGCGGATTTGGTTCATTTGTATGTACAATCTAAGATCAGAATATACTCTGAAGAATGCATAGGCTTCCACTACACTTGTGTTTTGATCCGTAATGGTTCTCGTTGCTATAATAATAACATTGCTCCACTATTAGACTCTATAAGATGTAAATATGTATGTTCTTGGGATGTATATCAATACCGTCTTGTTGTAATAGCTTAATATCACCATGCTTTAGTAAATTATTATGGTGATGATTGTTTTTTGTTTTATTGTTTAGTTTATTGTTATCACAAGGAAACATCAAATCAAGAGGATGTGAGGAGCATAAACACTTATGGATGCACTAACAGATTTCTCTCTAGTTTTAATGATGGCAATAACTAAGTATACAGTTAATGAAACAATTATCCTTCAAAGTTATGGTTTTAAAAAAGGAGCTCCCATTTGAGATATAGGAAATCAACAAAAAAATAAAATGTGTTTAGCTTAAATAGACCATGTTTGATCATTCTAAAAAGATACACTTTCAACATCAAAATGATCAGGGCTCCCCTGAATTTGATAAACTACAATTTTTAAGTTTTCAGCATCACACGAGTTTTAAAGTCAGGTAGTATTATTTGCGCAGCTTGACGTAAATTCCGTTAAGTTAACAGATACATACACTCTAACAGGAATGCATATTATGGTAACATAATTGAATTAAGCAATTATTCTAATTGTTCTCACCCCGTTTGTCTCATCAAGAAACACGTAGAGTTTAATAGAGAATTAATAGTAATGA
>PGTU02003973.1:0-12765 GCA_002896215.2 Cicer echinospermum
ATTTGTTGTGAGTTGCTTGCACATGAACGATTGTGAGATATACCCAAGTTCATGCAATAAAAGTCTTGTGCAAGAGGCATGTTATGAATTCTCCTCCAATGTCACAGTCCTTACAGTAGTTGTTAGTGCCTGGAGTCCTTTTCATTCTGCACCTTTTTACAAAATGTTTTAATGATTCAAATGCATCATCTTTTTGTTTTAAAAATAGAACCCATGTAAATCTTGAGAAATTCATCAAAAATAACAAACCATACTTCATTCTCCTAGACTTGTTGTTTTGACGGCCCGAATAAAATCTTATGTGATAGTAGTTCAAGAGTTCTATTTGTTTGATTACAAAATCTTTTGTATGAAAGCTGCTCTTGACTTGCTTGACCTTTTGCACAAGCTTCACAGATTTGTCTTTTCTCAAATTAAGTTTTGGAAACTCTAACAAGATCAAGTTTGGAGATTTTGAAATAGTTTTCATGCTGAGTATGTCAGCCCTTGTATGCCAGATCCATTTATCTTTATTTGATTGATATAAAGAGCATGATTCATCAGGGTTTCATCAAATATATCACATATAAATTTTCTTTCGCTTACCAGAGAACATAATTTTTCCAGTTCTGCCACTTGATTTCACATACCTTTGGCTTAAAGTGATTTCGCATCCATTGTCACATAACTGACTTATGCTTAATAAATTGTGTTCAATCCCTTCCACGTATGGACATCATTTATTTGAGCAGAGTTTGTCTTACCAATTGTTCATTTCCCTTAATTGAGCTTGTCATCATTTCCAAATGTGACGAACCACCATCCTTCTTGCTGAAGGTTATGAAACAATTTCTATCTCCTGTCATGTGCCTTGAACAGCCACTGTCCAGAACCAAGGCCTTTCTCTTTGTATTTTGAAAACCAACCTAGGTGATATCATTTCAGTTTTAGGTACCCACTTTGTTTTGGGTCCTTGAGAGTTAGTTTTTAAGTGGTATATCATTCTTTTTTTGGAAACAGCTGTGTTGTTTGTTGATTTTGAAATGGGTTTAGCAATATATGATTTAGGAGAGTTGAACTTTGGTTTAACAGATTTTTTGAAACGTTCAACTTGTAACTTTGAACTTTCTCCGTTTGGGGAACAAACTGGGAACATTCTCCGTTTTGCTGTTTTTTTGAAACAATCTTGACAGGATGATTCTCATGTTTAAAAAGCTTCTTCTTTTCGATTTTTTATCCCTTTCCTGAAGTAGCATGCAAACTCTAGATGTCCAAGTTTCTACAGTATGAGCATCTAGTCTTGCATTTTTTTGCATTTTTCTTCCTTTCTTTCTGGGACAAAGAAGTTTTCATAAAGTTTGGTTTTTTGAGTTTATTTGAAACCAAGACCAGCTTTATCAAAATCCTATTGAGATCCATGATGTATGAAAAGTTTCAGTGCTTTAATGAAGTTCAGTAAATCAGTTTTGAGAAGTTTTTTCATTTTTGAGTTGAACGTTCTCCGTTTGTAGCGCATAATGTTCTTGACATTCTTCACTTTCAAAAACTCTTGTTTCTTTCAATTCTTGATCATCTTTTTAACAAATTATTTTCAGTTTGATTCTTTCCTTCTCTTCTTCTTCTTTTATAAACTGATCTTTCAGATAACTACATTTTTGAATAAGGAGATTTTGAGTCAGTTAGCAAGTTATCAAATTCATTTCCCATTGTTGACATAAATGACATGGTCAGAATTCATGAACCTCATCTTCCTCTGTTTTTGCCATCAAGCATATTTTGGCTTCTCTTCCTCTTCTTCTGTTTCTGATTCCTCTGAATCATCCCATGTTGCCATCATTGATTTCTTTTGAAGGAAATCGTTTGTGGATTTTTGTTTGATGACATTCTGCCTTGTAATGTCCCAATTGTTGCAATCCAAAGCATGTGACTTGACTCTTGTCAATCTCTGTTTTAGGATTTCTGTTTTGAAATCCCCTTTTGATTTGATCTCTTCTTCTCATCATTCTTTGAATTCTTCTATGAGAAGCGCGATTTCATAGCATCTCCTTGTTCATTCTCTTCTGATTCCTCTTCAAATGGAACTGTGATTTTTTCTTGAAGACTTTCAGTGCTATGCCTTTCCTTTCTTGACTGGTTTGTCTTCTTGCAATACTATCTCATGAGCTCTTAGAGTTTCCAATTTAGTTCTTCCAGAGGCAGTGACTCAAGTTCTTGGCTTGGCTTATAGCTCACCATTGGTCTCCAAATGATTGGGAACACCTCATGATTTTTCTTACTCTTTCTTGCACATATAGGCTTTGCCAAGAGAACGCATTTCATTACTATTGTGGTGAATCTTGAGTACATTTCATCAATGGTTTCTCCTTCTTGCATTTCAAACAGTTCGAATTTCCTTATACCAATGCCTATTCTTGTTTCTTTGACATGGCTTGTTCCTTCATGATGAGTTTGCAAAGTATCCCAGACTTCTTTTGCAGTTGTGCATTCATCTACCTTTCACTTCTTCCCTGCTTTAAAGCACATGATAAGAATAATTGAGCTTTTAGAATTTAGAAGTACCTTGCTTTATCTATCTGCTGTCCAATCTGCTTCCTTTTTTAGAGCAGAATTCAAGTCATCTTGATCGACCCTTGGTGTGAAATCTCCATCTGTGATGATGCGCCACATTCCTGTGTCCTGAGATTTTAAGAACAACTGCATTTTGTTTTTTCCAAAAATAATAGTCTGATCCATCAAAGAATGGAGGTCGATTTGAGGATCCTCCTTCAACAATGTATTTTGCTTTCGACATTCTTCTAGATCTTTTCTCTAACACTTGTTAGTGTTTTTGAATTTTTAGAGACCGAGCTCTGATGCCAATGAAGTAACAATGTCGATTACAAGAAAGGGGGGTTTGAATTGTAAATATGCCTTTTAAAAATTCCTGTTAAAACTTAAGAAAATAACTCAAGAATGATCTTGGTTATAAAAACAGAAAACGGAGAACGTTCCTGGTTTATGTTATAAAACAGAGAACGTTCTTTAATTAGCAGAAAATCAGTTTATACTTTATCTCAAATGATTAATGCAGTATAATAAAGAAGGAGAAAGGAAAGAGAATACCACACAAAGATTTATCCTGGTTCACCCAACGTGGGTTACGTCCAGTCCTCACACTGTGAGATTTTCCACTAAAGTGTTTAAAATGAAGAACCTTCTTAATCTTACAAACACCTAGAATAAAATCAACCTTGATCTATTTCTTTCTTAATTACTTTCCACCCAGAAAGCAATCACAACACCTATCTAACCTTGATAGGAAGCAATCTTAAACAAACTATAAAGAAACTCTTATAGTTTGAGTTTTTACAAATGATTAATTGACAGAATCTGATATTACTCAACTCTTGTTTGAGAATAGATTCTTTACAGAGTATCTAATGACAATTTCGCAACTGATATATGAATGAGCAGCAGTGGCTTTTTCGCGAATTTGCAGAATGTAGTGTTTCCTCTGTTTTGCAGAATTTCAAGCTTAAGTGTGATTGTATAATGTTGATTTACTTGGCACTTGAATTTCTTACTGAGAATGAGATAATGGCCTTCTATTTATAGGCTGGAGATGTACGAAATAGCTGTTGGAGAGGCCATGCTTTTTTGACCAAAACATTATTTTTAGAATAAAAAATAATGCTGCTTGGAAAACAGCTTTTTGACTTTTGATGTTTAGCATTGAAAGCACTTCTGTCCTTTCTTTGACATTTCTTCATTGATCTTGGATGGTACATTATCTGTCTTGAGTCTTGAGTGTAGCTAGAGGCAGGTTGGAGAGAAGATTTGAATCGAATTGCAGACTGAAACAGAGAGGATGCAAGGCTGCTGTTGATGTGCAGAAAACGGAGAATGATTAACGTTCTTGGTTTTATCAGTTTGAACGTTCTTGAGCTTCAATGATCATTCTGGAGTTCCCGTTTTGAATGTTCTGTATTTCCTTTGTTCTTGTCTTGTCATATACCTAGTTTGATCAAGTTTCTTGACATTTGAATTTTGGAGTTCTTAAGCCGTCATGACTTTTGTCCATGTTTGAACTCTTTGATCTTTGCGATCAAAATATCCTTTTGAGTCTGGATTATTTGTACTTGTTCCTTGCCATGTGCTTGTTAGATATGAATGATTTCCAGAGCAGATTCTTGTTAATGATGTAGATAAACTTGAACAACATGCTGTGATAGATAATTCGGTGAAACTGAAGATCATTCTCTGTTTATGATGCAGAATGACCTTTTGTTGTCTTTTCTAGTATTTGCTTGATTCTGCTCTTAATTAAAACCACTCAAGAACACAAGTTAAATTAACATAACATTTAGAATCATAATTAACATTCTTAATTAACATTTGTTTATTTTCATCAAAACTTTAAAATAGAGAGTTTGTCTCAACACTAACTTCAAGTTTATTACTGATTTGAGACACACTTCCACACATTAATTAATGTAAAATTAATTAATGTAATTAGAACTCATGTAACCTTCTAGCCGTCCAACTCATGTCTACATGTGTGTTCATTCATTATGTACATTCATTACAGGAGTGGACAATTCCACTACTTTCATTCCCCATGCAATTTACATCGGTCGCCGAACATTAATTACATCATCTATCCACATTACTAAGCTACCTCGAAAATTTGTATATGTAGTCCACCCAAACTAATTTATTTTCTTTTCTCCACTCATAATGTATTACACAAATTCTCATTATAATTAGGTTTGGTCACTATTTGTATCACTCCAAAAGTAAACATGTTGTCCAACTATTAACATTCATTTCCTCCACTTGTAATGTAATTGAATTCTATTATAATTAGCATTGGTCCACTCTTTTTCTCCATTCATAACATACATGAGGAACAAACAATGCATGTGCATATAGCTGTATATATATATACGAAATTTCTACATATAGCTTCTCATATCTTATTTTTACATACAAATTTATATACGAAATAATTTACACATAAAATTACAATGATGATACCAATGACAATATTTTACCATTCAATAATCATATAGATCAATAATTTGATTTCAATAAATCATTGGGCTATTACATTTGCGCATGAACAATCTTTTTTAATGAAGATAAACAATCAACAATGAAAAAATATGGAGTAAGCTATGTTTTCGAATGAAATACTACTTCAAAAAAATTAAAACCAACTTAAATCATTTAATTTCATATGCCTCCTGTTTTGAATGAATCAAAATTAGCTATTCAATATTCATGAAAGAAACTATTATTGACCTTGGTAATCAACAACAAAATGAAAAGTCATTGTTTAATTTGATGCATGTGTTGCAAGGCCCCTCTATAAAAGTTGGATGGTCAATTGAAAGGAAGCTATAGATACAGTTTCCATTAATGTATGTGAAACATGATTGACTTTAAGTAACATGAACAACTCAAACATTCATCAAACAATAAATTCATGTGAGATATCCAACATTTATGTGATAAGTTGTTTTTGATGTCACTAATTCAATTAAGTAATTGGTATAAATGATTAGTTGTATTCAATTCCCAAATTCATTACCTCCACCTTATATACCCTACTAGTGTGTGGTATCCCTCCAATGTGGGACTTTTCAATTTTTTCAATTCACAACAATACTAGTTCTTATAAATGTCATCATTATTTCCAATAAACTTTCATTAAAGCATCATCATTTCCAACAAACCTTTACTATGATGCCATATTGAAGATTTTACATGGTAAGAGATAGGTTGTTTGTTTCTAAGGAATATGTGTCTGCACATCAAAGTCCATTGGTTCTGAGATGAGAAAAATTTCGAACAAAGATTTGGCATGGTTGTTGAAACTTTCTTGGTATTTATGTCTCCACTCCAAATGAAGTTTCTAATTCAACAATCCAATTGCTTCGGGAATTTTACTGGTAAATCCAACAATCTCCTTTTTGTATCTTAGAAGGAGTGATCTTATTCATTAAATTTTACTTTCTTTTCATTAATTAATGTGACAATAATTCATTAAAAAAATAAATTAATACAACAATAACTTCACGTGAATTAATACAACAATAAGAGATATAAATGGAATGACTGAAATTAAAAAACTATTTTTTATGTTTGATTTTAAAAATAATTAAAATGAAACATATAAAATTAACTTTATAATTTCATTTATCTAAAAGAGTAAAGAGGAGTTTTTTTTTCTAAGTTGTTCATCTACACCTAAAAATTAGAAGGTGACAATCTACACATCTTTTAATAATTAATATTAAAATAAATTAAACTTACAAAACTACATCATTTAATTTTACTTATTTAAAATAGTAAAGTCTGGCTTTTAATTAAATAAAAAAAATGTAGATTGCAAATTTCATAAAAAAAGTGGGTGAAATTAAATATGAGACATTGGAGGTAATTATATATGAGACATTAAAAAATAAAAATAATAAATATGGCCGCCAATTTAATTTGACTATGAAGATATTATAAATATGAAAAAGAAACACAAATATAATAATAATAATAATAATAATAATAATAATAATAATAATAATAATATAATAATATAGATTTTTATTCATTCTCCAATTATTCATTTTTATTTATATTACATGAATTGACATGTTTATTTCATTTTTAGAATTCTACGGGCTGAGATAATAAAGAGAAACTTATCACTTATATGTACTCGTACAACATTTCTGTGATTATGTCCGTACAAGAAATTGATATTCATGATATAATCTTTAATGGATGTTTAACATTAATTTTCTTACTCTTGTTGTTTTTTCTTAATAATAAATTTGAGTTGTCAGGTTTGTTTATGAATATACAATGACTGATCATGATTGAACATTTATATTTCAACTTAATTACATTTCAAATTCACTAGTTAAAATTGTTTCAAACTCAAAATCAATTAGAAAATTTGAGAAATAAATACTTTAAATAAAACTTGAAAAAAGATGTAAACAATACTAAGATAGTTCACACGCCCTTTTAATTAAAACCTGATAAAATCACTCATACACTATCGCTTTCGACCTTATCTAAAACATTAAAATAAAATATAAACCGTAGTCTCCAAAAGTTTCAATTATTTTTTTAAAAATATGGTTATTTTTAATTTATTTGTAGAAATATTGTATTTATCACTACTAGAATTCTGCACTTTTCCTGTGGATTTTCCTGCGGATTTCCCGGCGGAACCTTATCCCCACGTAAAACTGTGGATAATTGTTTCCTGAGGATTTCACTATCCGCAGGTAAATTACCTGCGGCTAAATCCGCAGGAAACTTAAATAAAATCCATAGCAACGTTTGAGAAAACTTTAGACATTTTCTTACGACTTTTCATGCAGAAATATATGTAGTACAGTTCCTACAAATATATCTCGCATGAAAATCTGCACGTATATCCGTTCGAAAATTTTGTAATTTCATTTCAAAATTATTTTCAAAAAAGAATCCGCATACTTAAATTTCCACATTAAACGAATTTGTCTGATTTTATTTAATATAAAAATTTTAACTAAAAATATATGAAAATATTATTATAAATTCATTTTTAAAATATTTAATATTAATCTTTAATTGAAATACTATTGCAATAATCCAAAACAAATTTATATCATGTTTTTAAATCAAAACTAAATATTTATTAAAGCATGATCCAACTATTGTGATAATTCTAAACAAAATTTATATCATGTTCACAAATAAGAACTAAATATTAATTAAAACATGATCCAAAAAAAAAAAAATAGTGTCCAGGCCTTCAACATATGCCACACTTCTTTACAACTCTCTTTTTTGTTGACCTTTTAGTTCGCTTCATAATTGACTGCAAAAGAAGAAAAAGTAGATTATACATTCTATACGAGATATATAGGTAAAAAAATAGATGTTGTTAGTTGAATAATTTAGAATATTGACTCGTGTTGTGTAGAATGAAAACACTACAATGTGGGCTCAACCCCGGTCATGTATATGCTTTAATTGTTGAGATATATGAACAAGAGACAAACCTTAGGTTGCAATGAGTAAAAAATAAGCATTATGTTACACTATTTATACTTCTAATAAAAAAAATAAGCATATGAAGTAAAGATTTACCAATTCCTTTTTTTTTATTAAATCTACCAAATCTTTTTTCAATACTACAGATGTTAAATCAAACACATTATCAATAAAGAGCTAACAAATACTATTCAATAGAACCATCTTCCTCTTGATCTTCATATTCACCATCGTCACTTAAATCATCTTCTTAACCATAAACTGAATCATCTTGTAAGTTATCAATGGGGTCATCTTCAATTGTTGCATTAACTTCTTTTGAGGCTTAGCAATAGGTACAAAACATACTCAACCATAAAAAATATTAGACTAGAAGTTAAATGAACTAACAAAAACATACTCAACTACATCTTATTAATGAGTGTGAACATTAACTACATATGGGGTAGCACAACGACAATTAATTAATATGGCTGACTTTCTAAATGGAGTAGCAAAACTTTGAATATCAAAGATGAACATAATCTATTTGTTCTCTTTAAATTTTTCTCCTAAGTTGAAAATTTAAATGCATTGCCAGTTCTATTGGATATTTTGCTGCATTTTCACACCTTTAATACATATCCCTTATGTCAATAAAAACAAATAAAGATAGAAATTTTCATCGACCAGTAGGTTGGGGAACTCTGTTATGACTGGTGCTCACATTTTCATCCATTAATTTTCCTTGGTTTAATATTACTTGATGAAAGCAACACAGAAACAAAAGCTTCTTAGTAGAATCACAAAATAAAAAAATTGGAGTCCTTTTCTCCCCTATTTTTTTGTCCTTGTGTCCATAGAAAAATCGTTTATATATTTTCAGAGTCGTGTGTCCTTGTGAATGTTTGGAGGTGTAGAAATACAAGATGAGATAGGATTAGGAATTACAACATTAGAGATAGAGTTGGAGTAAGAACTATAGCAGAAAAGATTTGATGCACCTCATCCCTAAACCCTAAAAATAGAACACTCATAAGAAAAGGTATTATATTACTTTACATCACAGACAAAATCAAGGAAAGGAATATTTGAGACACATTCTACTAACAAAAGTCTCTCTATCAACTAAAAGTATTGTGACTTAATAGTAAAGACTTCAAGAAATAAGCAAAGTGAAATGCAAAAGAAACACAATACAAAATAAGAAAAAAGTCACTCTAACCACACTTAGTTTTTGGCCACAACCAAATCAATTGTCAAAAATGCTTTCATCACAAATTATATATCTTAAAAAAAAACTGTTAAAATCAACGCACCTGGTTCAACTCAATGCATGCAAGTCTGGTAACTTCTCCAATTTTAATCCGACCTGCTTTCTAGCATATAATTAAAAGATCAAGCTAAGTTCATCGGTAATAGCCAGACATAATTTATTAAAGTGTGATCATATACTTAAAAATAACGAAAATAAATAGGCCACTATAAATATATTAACACATACAAATAGAGCATATAACAATGATGTGGCGTATATACTTTGAATATTTGGTTTTTTCCAAACAAAACCAACCCCTTTTTGGCAAGTAGCATGTAGCAATGGAGACAAACTCTGTCTTCTTCAACTGAAGATAGAAGGTTCTAAAATAATTTGCAAGCTTGAGGTTTGGTGCGGCGAATTGAGCAGTTCCGGTCAGTATGGCGGCGAGGTTGAGCTGCTATAGGATAGGTTTGGTGGCAGCTGAGGTCGACTAAGTTGAACGTATAAGATTAGATTTTTTTTTACATATTTTCTATTTTAAAAAATTGAATAATTTTAGAAGCACAGAGAAATTAAACAACTTCACTTTTTTGCTATCAGACATAATAACTTCTTTTTTTTTAGAATTCATACACATTTAAAAATTAATATATTTGTTATTATGAAATTAAATTATTAAGTATAAATAAATATCTATTAGCGAGTTTAATTATATTTTTAATTTATTACTATAAAATTTGTATACCTGTTGAATATAATTTTAAAATAGAGTAAAAAAATAAATAATAATTTAATATAAGTAAAAAAATCACAAAATACATGTTACAATTCATCTTACATTAAATAAAACAAAAATCAAAATATTCATAGTATTAGATACACATTGATAGTACTGTAGAATTTTCGGGAGAAATCCTATGCACAATCAAAATGAATGAGAGGTGCGATATGTAAATTTCGTTGAAAAATACAATTCGCTAGTTTTATTTATATAAGATTAAAACTTAGTATTTTTGCTGCGAATTGTTAGCGATGTATCCTCGGAGACTAAAATGTGGCTGCCCTTTGATAGCGGAAACGGACACCGCAATAAAAGTTCCTAAAATAGGAAAGCCCTCTATTAATCTCTGGGGATATATTTCCGCAGCAGGAAAACGCTCAAATATCTAATAGTGTATATATATATATTTTTTTTAAAAATAATATATAATGTTATATAATTGGTATCAAAAAAAAAATAATTGATTATTTAATATATTTTTATAACCAAATGACTTTAATTTTATGCAACGAAGTCAAATGTAAAATAAAAATGAGAAATTTATTAAAAATTGAGAACAAATTAATATTTACAAATGAATAATTTTTTCTTCAAGTCAAATGTAAAATGAATAATATTTCAAACGAAAAGTGAATAGTATATGAGAAAAAAAATATTTATGTTAAAAAAAAATTGAAAAATAATAATTATTATTGCTAACAAAGTTGTATAAAACCAAATTATATAAGTCTATAAGATAATTGTGATTTAATATATGCAATCCAAGGATGATTCAATTTAACATAACGTATATGTTAGTAAATATCCTGAATAGATATAAATATTATGGTATAACGTGTTCTAATTTTGGGATGTTATAATTAGTGTATTTATGAGTTGAATTTATTTTTATGATTGAATGTGGTTGTTGGTTAATCATTGTCGAGGTGTTATTTGAGCCTAATATAGGAAGATGACATGGTAATATGTGCATCTTTTCTTTACATGAGTTAACCTAATCAAATGACATGCATATAATGCGATTCAGGTAGATTGTATTTACATGTATGTATCACACCGCCTTGATATGTAGATTGTAATATGTATTAATGAGATAATAGATTTTATTTAAGCCAATTTTTTTTAATTATTAAATAATTAATTATTTTTTATTAGACTCAATTTTTAAAGATTAGCATATGAAGGGTCTAAATTCTTATTAAGATCGAAAATACACAAATTTTGTAGAAAAATTATACAATGTCATTAAATAAAGAAAATAATAATACGATGGGAAAAATTTAGTAAAAAAAATTAAAACAAAACTATAATTATAAATAAATAAATTTCCAACTATTTTATTAGAAAAATGTAACATAAAAATAATTAACCTCGCCTCCAGTATAATTTTAAATTTACAATTAAAATTCTTATATGATACACAATTATATTTTTTATTTATATATTAAAATTTTAAAATTTCGGTCATTCCAATATTTTCATCTAAAATCCGTCGTTGCATCCATGTACTATCACCACAAATACATACAATAAACCTATAAGAAAATTAAGAAGATATATAGATTCGAAGAGCCAAGTTCATTTACACCTTTGCACAAAAGTGATAAAAGATAACAAACTTCTATGAAAATCAGGAATAATGAAGAATTCCTCAAAAAGAACACCCAACTATATTCTAATCAATCGCAATACAAACATAAAAAACTAACCTTTAAACCATATGGCCCTAGATTAATTTCCATGATAGGACTTGCGAATTTCTTCAATCTCAACCAAGGAAAATAGTGCAAGAAATATATAAGAAAAACACAAGTTGCTGTATAACGAAGAAAGAAAAAACCAATAAAAAAACAGCATGCAAAAATCTAGTGGAAAAAGGAACTCTTACTACATTACATAAATAAAAAGTACAACACAATTATATAGAGTAAAGCTACGAACTTGCTTCATAGACTAGAATAAAAATTTGCAATGAATAGTAATCATCATTGCTTTTGTTCACTCAACATACCACACATCCAACATTCTAAAAGATATTGATCTTAAACCTAACTATGACAACTACAACATAAAATAAAATAAACTCAGTACAACTTAAAAATAGGTTAGAAAAGTCTCAAATTCTAACACTCCGCCTTGAAATTTTTCTTGAATACTCAAAGCTTTGATCTCAACTCTTCAAACTTGCCCTTGAAAAAAGCTTTGATCATTATATGTGCAATCCAATTTTCTGAAATGCAATGCTCTAAACTTACTTCCTTTGATGTTTCAGCCTCTCTAATACCATAATTTTCACCTTAATATGTTTCATTCTTCCATGCTGGATAGGATTATTTGCTATAGCAATAGAATATTTTTTATCAACTCATATGACAATAGATTTGTTTTGAAGTTATCCTTTGATTTTTTATCAATAGAATATTTTTTATCAACCCATTTAGCAATAGATTTTTTATCATTTGATGTTGCAGCGGAAATATATTAAGTTAAGGATTAGGCCACCATATGTTTTTCTTTAAAATTCAAAAAGAAAAAAACATAGTCAGACGTACTCTTGGTATCTTTTACATTTTCAGCCCAATCACTATCTGCATAACCTTGGAGGTCTGCACTTCTATTTTTCAAAAACACACAAGTCAAAATGAATTGTACCTTTTAAGTACCTTTAAACTCCTTTTGCTGCACCAAGGTGGACTTGACTTGGAGAATGCATTAACCTGGAAGGTAAGCTAGCAGC
>PGTU02003974.1:0-16336 GCA_002896215.2 Cicer echinospermum
GATAAAAAGGCTGCTAAGTGCCATCACACTGACTACACCACCAACATCATATGACCTTGTCAGGAAGATTCAACTGCCACAAAAAAAAAAGAAAAAGCAACTGCATCAGATTCAACATCTAGTTACCATAACCAAAACACCAATTTCCTGTAGCACAGATGTTACCATTAACATTTGGGATTAGACAGATGAGGAAATGACTTGCTTGGTGGAAGGTTACAAGAGCCTAGTAAAAAAGAACCATGTAGCTCACCCAAAATCAAAAGGAAGAAGAAACATGCATTAAAGTATAACAATGCAGTCCGTTCACATAAAATAGGGTGTAAAAAACAAGACATGTGAAATTAACAATACCACTATAACAAATAGAACTCAACTTTACTATCATACGTGTAAAAATGAATATAGTCAAAGGATAATATTGTTTGACAGCCTTTGTAAAATAATCAAAACAATACATAATGAATATAGTCAAAGCATAATAAATGATTAGAAGCCTTTGGAAAAAAGACAATATAATATTGATTTAGATATGGAGATTGACTACGAAGCAACATACCTGCTATAAAATTGATGAAAATATATAGGACATTATTCAAGAAGAACTACATTATGGTTTATATTGAATCAGAAGAAACGTATAATAGAGTTATATAGAAGAGGTTTTGTTTAAGGCTTTTTAAGATGAAAATAGTTTGGGTAACTTACATTCTAGCAGGTAAAGATATGTGTGAGGAGATCATGAACTGGTCACTGGTGTTAAAACACAAGGTGAATATAGAAGATATTCTGGTAACTGTAGTTGTGCAACAAGGGTTAACTTTGAACCCTTATCTTCTAAATTCAGTTCTACACGTGCTAACTCAATATATATAAAGTGGGTACTACTGCATCTTTTCGTAAATAACGTGTAATAAAATGAAAGGTTTAAGATATGATAACAAGCCTTAGAATTTAAGAAACATATTTTTTTGGCCAAGTATGAAATGCAAGATTACCAAGAGAATGCAAATCATGCTTTAAAAGTGAAAATTGGACACATGATAGCTCAAGTCTTGTGTTTAGTACTTAGTACCTTAAACTGTCATACAAAATTGTAGGAAGATGGAGGTGCCACCATGAAATCATAAGTAGGTAGATAAAAATGGAAAAATGTTTCAAGTGTGATATATAAAGAAAATATACCACTCAAGCTTACAAAAAATAATTTATTAACATAATACAAACAATATTGCATTGAACTAAATTTTGAGTGGTAAAATATCATTGAGAAATCAACTTAGTGTTGTTAGAAATGAGAATCTTAAGTTGGATAGTGAGTCACACTACACAATATAGGATTAAAATTACAATTGTTAAAGAGAAAATTGTGATAGTCCTATTGTAGAAATGTGGGAGTCTTCGATAATATTAGAGTTGACTAATAAAGGACAGTCAAATAGTTAGAGGTTGAACCAAGGAAAATGATACGCCAAAATTGTAAAGAAGGATTTAGGAATAATTGGTATATCTTTAAACTGGTGCTACAAATAGCATATTGCGAAAAAATAGCGTGACACTAAACTCTGCAAAGTGAAATAGTGGATAGAATTGCAGTCAAATAGTGGAGGCCACATAGAGATCAAAATGAGTATATTATATATAAGGCAAATGTCGTTTATGTTTAGCTCAATTTTCATTTAGGTCCGTTAAGTTTATTTTTTTCTGATTCGGTTCTTTAAATTACATTCGGTTTGCACCATTAACATTTAAGAGATATGTTAAATTAAACAAGTGGTCCTCTAAGTTTAAAATTTTCTTGAATTACTCTAATGAAATGTTAAGATCTAATTGAAACATCACACACGAGTTGATGTCCAAACTACTTTGCACGTGAAAGAAGTTAAAGACATTGATTATGTGTATGGACCTTTATTACATTGTTTTTTAAGGTCACACGTGTGTTTAAATTGTTGTGTGAGAAAATAAAAAAAACACAATGTTATAAGATTTTGATAAAATGTTTTCTAAATGGTTAGTATATGGACATATTGTTGCAGCATTTGTAGAGTTTCTAATGATCAAAAGCTTCAGTTCAACTAATTGTTTCGAATTGTGATAAAGAAACTATCAGTGCAAACAAAATGTAACTTAAAGGCTAAATTGGATAAAATTAAACTTAAAGACTTAAGCAGAAATTGAGTTAAACTTAAAGACTATAGGTGTATTTTACCTATATATAAAAAAAAGCATTTGCATACAAATAAATAAAAAAGAATGGAGCTATTATATCATAGTGTATATATTTAAAGGTATATGTACTACACTGATATTGGAGTAATACTCACAAAATCTTCGGTTTTCTATTATATTTAACAGGCCACATGTGGGTTTCACACAAAACTTAAGTTTTGTTATTTCAAAAACCTAAAATTCTATTTTTTCCACGATGGCCGCTATTTCGGCTAGCAGAAATTGGAATAGCAGCCACTATTGTCCTAATAGCAAAACTAGACAGCATTGGGGTTTTCATAGGCGATTCATCAAAATCCTCTATGTTGTAGCGGTCTATAGCTGCTATTTTGATAACATTGCTTTAAACCAAATACATGATAGGATTTACTGCATCGATTGATCCATGTAGCAACTCTGCCAAGTGAAAAAATGCCTGATTAGTGTTTATTGTCTAAATTCTTATGAGTCTATTATATCAAGAATAAAAGCCACAAATCCCTCCTGTTCATTCAACAATAAAATGTATAACCACAAATCCTCTGATACAAAAAACAATCTCCCTTTTGTGAAGTTCTAAAAATACTAAGAAACTAATGCTATAGGCTAAAGATTGAATAGAGAAGCTATCAAGCCAAGGCGCATTCTAATGTTAAGTACAGAGGACCAATTAAATTTGACCATAGAAGCAGTTTAGTTTTCTTCTGTTGATTCCCTTTGACTCACAGTTACAAATTGAAATTATAACACACACCAAAAGCACATGTGTGAACACAAACATTCACTCTTTGTGCACTTGCAAATATAATGGCAACCATATTGAAATTTCAAAGCATACACTTACCTCTTTGTACACATCCAGTGGAAGTGGCAATCTAAGATACGCAATCAAGCTTCAGTAAATTTAACTTCATCTTCTTGGCAATATTGACTGCAGAAAGTACCTATATGCATAACAATGAAGATGTAATAGATAACAAAAGTGAAGTACTACAAATAATTATAGCAGTTCTGAATAAAGAGATTATTCTATTATAATGATAAGGATAGATTCATTAAAAAAAAGCTACAATTTATCCAAGAATAAATGATCCTCGTTAATGAAAAAATTTGGAGCAACGTTGAACTGGCAATGAGTATGGAATAATACTTACATTTTTGTTATGCTTCTTGGACTTAAACCTGCTTATCATCTGCATTCACATCTCCAGAAAGTGTCTTTTGATCGCTTTCTATGGAAAAATAACCAAATTATAAAATATAAATGTATACTCCAATATTTTTCCTTACTACGACAATAATAACCAAGTCTGCTCCCACAAAACCAAGTGGAATCCTCTATAGTGTATATGAATCAATCAAGCCATAAAGCCCTGTCATGTATTGGGTCCTAAAAAATTGTATTTTACGCAAATTCTCAAGGAAAAAATAGAGAAAGCAACGCTAACAGTGCATTCCAAGTATAAAAATATAGCCTCAAAAGGATCAAGTAAAGATCTTCATACGAAATAAAATTTTATAAAAAATAAATATAAAGTGTAAGCATGCAGTCACCTGATACACTCCACATTTCGAAATCAGAATATCATCTGATCTTTCAAGAGCAGGAACATGTGATAGGGTGTAGTACATGTTATGGATGACACACTCAATACTGCAAAAGATACATTTTCAAAGTTATCAATAAAACTAAATAAATTCATTTTCAAGTAAATTTTACATCTCCTAGTTTAAAATATAAAAAACTAGACCAAGTTTGCCTAGCATAAAAAGTTGAGTTGTTTTCATGCCTTATACACTTAATTTGCAAAAGTGCTTATATAGCATATTGTATGACATTGACATGGCATGTCATTTTTGCATATAAAACATAAGACACAAATCATTTCAAATCAAAGAACATAATCTTATAATACTACTGATAGTCGACCAGCTACGGTGATCTACATTTCTTAATAAAAGAAGGACATGGGAAAGAATAGAAGTAACCAATGGTATAGTTATACTAACTTTGAGCTCAATTGACTTTCATTGTGCCATCTGCACTTGCAGTTTTATCATCTAATAACAAAAAAGTGAATTATCCAACAAGAATACCCAAATATATGGAAATTGAAAAGGTTGGCTAAGAAAGAAAATCACCTGAAACCTCTTTTCCTTCCAAATTTTTAGTGAGCTTTTCTAGACTTATGAACGTAAAAATAACTGCACCAAATAACAAAAATATAATTCAGTAAAAAGATAAAGCCCATAGATGAGATGAGTCATGTACTCAACACACAAACACAAACACAACACTAAAAAGAGAAATCAAATCAGTGAATTTTATATATGCTATAAATAAATTGTGGCAGCCCTTTTATTCATTCAAAATTAAATTTAAAATGTAAATAACTGCTGAGAGTTCATATTCATATTCATATTCATATACATATACATAACAAACAAAAATAATGAATAGCTCGCATAGAAAAACCCCATGAAAGCATAATAATCATATCGGGCATCAATATACTTGAAATACTTCGATATTAATAAATCCACCAAAAATGCAACAGGACTAGTAGAGTGAATCTACAAAGCCAATAAAAAACCAAATAAATTAGATTAGAAAAACATTAATTATTCAAACTATGTCACAAAAATAATTAATAAGTAGCATTAAAATCAGAATAAATAACTTACAATACACGAATAATCCTATGATACAAACAAAAGTGAAAGCTTCCTCCATTAGAAACCTTAACAAACTCCATCAAAGTATCCAATACAACTCCTTAAGAGTCTCATCAGATTCATCCGAAATAAGAACATGGATAAGAGACTTAAGAAACTCATCGAATTTGGAACGGAGCCAAGCGAAATATATGAACTCCGATTCATCGCCGTCGTAATCGGAGGCAGTGGCGGAGAAGAAGTAGTTTAGGGAGAAGGGGGAGGAAGAAGGAGTGAAGAGAGAGAAGCGATTCGAGGACATGGTGAGGTGGAGAAGAAGTGAAATGAAAGTGAGAAGAAGAGGGAGGTTGTTTATATGTGATGCTGATGAGAAGTAATTCGGAGCCTAGGTTTTGAGTTCTGCGACGCTGTTCTTTCATTGGAGGCTCGTTGTTAGCGGCGCTTCATTGTCGGAGATGAGGTGTCCAGGGTGATAGAGTTGTTGATAGTACCCGACCTGACTTCGTCGATGACGGTAGGTTCTAGATCTACGAATACGCACAAGAATGTAAATTTTTTTAAACAAAACCCTAAAAATCGAGAACACTAGCAATCACAAATCCATGTTTTTGTAAATTAAACTTCACTAGTTCACTGATTGAATACAAAATGACGGTGCTAAAAAATTTGAACCAGAAACCAAAAGATCAAGAACACTAGCAATTAAGGTAAACTTCACTAGTTCACTGATTGAATACAAAATGACGGTGCTAAAAAATTTGAACCAGAACCCAAAAGATCAAGAACACTAGCAATTAAGGTTTGGTGAAGAAAACCAATTATTAGGTTGAAATGCAGTGTTGCATTGTATCAAAAAGCTAAAAAAATAAAATGAGTTTTCACAAAAATGCTTAATTAAGGATGAAACCTTATGGCCTTTCCAATTAGTTCTCACGCGTGAAAGAAAATATTTTTTTTGGAGTAAAGTGCAAGAAAAATATTTTTTGGAGTAAAGTGCAAGAAAATATATCATCCACTAGATTTGTCATTTGACTATATGTGCCCTTCTCTCTTTAAAATTGCTTATTATATGGGTCTTAATATTATTATTTTAATTAATGTGCGATATTCTCAATGATTTTACACATGACTATTCACATTACGAGACCTTAATCTATCTTGGATCTTGACCTCTCGCAAAAAAAGAAGATCTTGGATCTTGAAAAGTAAGAGTTTTTCAATTTCCATTGGTGTGATGATAGCTTAATAAACAGTCCTAAAATAAATTATTCAAATTGGTAAGAAAAAATTACAACATTAATGCATTAACTTTTCGAAGATTCCGAATGTTTGACATTTCTTTTCATTTCATCTAAAAAGTTAAATTAATAGTGACTCAAGACAAATTCATTTTATTATTTTGTTTATAAAAATATTTTGTTTAATTGAGAAAACTAAATAGTTACCATAATCTAGACTACATACAATAATAATTAATAAATTGAACAAATACAAACACTACTTATGTTTTATTATTTGGCCACATCGTAATATCACTTTTTAAAATATAATAATAACATCGAAGTTGGACTTGGACATTTACAAAATATTTGTTTACATTATACATTATTACTAAAGTCTTAAAAAAATCACTTTGGTGATGATAGTATATGATAGTCTGATTAAAAAATGTACCTAATTAAAGGGGCACACAACACAAAGCTTTCATTGAATAGAAGAAATAAAATCCGTGAAAAATTGACCAATCAATAAAATCCAAGTATTGGCTTAGACCCATCAAATTAGGATCTACTTAACCTAACTTATGGGGGTGCGTATGTGTATTAACCTTAAATAGTATGACTTATGTCCCTTCCAAATGTTTATTGTGTTAATTAATTATATTTAATTTATTATTATTATAGTCGTAGTAGTACTAATTTAAATACAGCATGCCCCCCTCATTGTTCACTATTTCTACAAGGCCAATTGAGTGTGTCGGCGATGTTTGACTTTTCATGACCAAAAAAGCCCCTAACACGTTTCCCATGTTTTGACTCCATTTATTAGATCGACAGGGGCATATTAGTCCTCCCATAAAGTTCAAAGTCTTTGCAAAATCAAGTATTAACAAGTCCCTTCTCTTTGCTTTCAATCATTCACATACAAACATATTGATACTAGAACGTCTTCCATTTTAACTTTCATCTTTCAAAATAAATTAATATAATTAAATAATTAGTATATTTGAAAAACAAATATATCTAATAATTTAAAAGAAAATTTATATTTAGTGACAATATTTTTTCAAAAAGTGTGTATATTATCCAAATTATCCTTCAAAATAATGATATTGGAAACAAAAATTAAATTAAGTATTTTAAAAATAGTAGGAGTGAAGAGAGAGAAGGGATTCGAGGACATGGTGAGGTGGAGAAGAAGGTGAAACGAAAGTGAGAAGAAGAGGGAGGTTGTTTATATGTGAGGCTGATGAGAGTAATTCGGAGCCTAGGGTTTTGAGTTCTGCGATGTTGTTCTTCATTGGAGGCTCCATTGTTCAGTTTCGATGCAGTATCGCAGATTTGGAGGTATGGTTTGGGGTTGGGTTTTTTCTTTTTTAGTCGGAAAACTGGGCCTGTTTTGGGCCAAATTCTATTATAAGCCAGTTAACTGTTTCTGGTCCTGTTTCTGTTGTAGTAAAGTGTCCGAGTTACAATTTACCCTATTCCTATATGTGGAGGTTGCTTTATGCGCCTCCGTGTTTATGGTACACACCTATCTGTCTCAAAAAATTGGTACTTTAATGTTTTTTTACCCAATGATAATTGAATGATTGAAACTGTAGGGACTTTTTTTAAAAAATATACCTTTAATTATAGAAAAAGAAATTTAAATATGATTTTGATGAAGAACTATTTTAGTTTTAATCACTATAAAAAATTGATTTATTGTACTTGCAATTTCAAAAAAAAAATAAAAAGTCCCTTATGAATTTTTTAAAAATCAGAAATAAAATTAGTTTAAAGAAGCTTAATTAATTAACTTTACACACAACTTAAATATCCATTCCTTCTACTCCATTCTTTAACCTTCAAACCATAAAGTGCTCAACCTCATCTTCTAAAAGATGGAGAGCATTAATATGATAGAATAACACCATCATCAGTGTTGTTTATATTCTTCTTTGTTTATCTATCTTCTTCAAGCTGGTTTTTATTATTAAATAACAATTAAATAAAAAGTTAACGACTTTTGAAACGCAATAAAGATTGAAGTTCAAATAGTTGAGAATAGGGGAAAAAGAATCAAGACATGGTGCCCTGAAGTTAAAATGTAAAAAGCAAAAGTTTTTTCTTTCTTTCTAAGGATAAGACTCAAAAGGTAAGGCTGATTTTTTATTGTGATTTTGTTCTAATTTATTAGAGATTTATATTTTTAAAGGAGAAATAAATAAAATGATGAAATAGGAATGGGAAAAATTTGATAGCAAGTGATTTTCCTTGAAAAAAAGAGACATACATTTACCGGTCCGAGAATAAGATCATTAAAACAATTATTTTAGTACTAAAAAAAATTATATTTTATTAAAATATCATAAAAATATTTTACTTAATAAAAAAATTTAGATTTTAATATTTTAAAATTAAAATATATAAATATTTTCTAAATTTAATATTATATCAATAAAAAGAATTAGTTATACATAGATTAACCAACTTTTCTCTTTGATTAACTTGGAAGTTACAACACACCTCAATAAATATTTTATTGATAAAAATTACATATAATATACGGAGATAAATATTTTATATAAAACTTGACATCTTAGTAATAGAAATCACACTTAATAGATATATTTTGTAACAGAACATAACTATTATTAGGTGACTCTTAATAAACTAAGAGATACTGTAGGGAAGGGCCACATTTGCCTACATTGAGTTTAATGGCAAACTTATCGTTGACATTTTACTACAAGTTATGTCAAGCAGGCAAGCTAATTTGAAGGTATAATGATTCTGAATGTGTCAATCCTAATGTCATGCTTAATTGAGTTTTCTCTTGTTTAAGAAAACATCAAACAAACAAGCAAGCATGAATGCATTCATGTATGGAAGTGTATCAAGAGCATGAAAAGGGATAAACCTGGCCATACAACAATACATGTAAGATTAAATGGTCATGATCAGCTCCTCTTACCTCACACACCATATAGCCGCTATAGCAGCGTTATAGCATAGCAGAATTTGAACAAAGTGTAATGGCTCTGTGATACACTATTGTGGCGCTATAGCACTATAACATAGTGGAATTTGAATATACTGCTATTTTCCACGATCCATAATTGACAACACTGGATAAAAAACAACCATCCAATTTTCCAACATTCTCCAGGTTGGTTTAGGGAAAAATAACAGAGTTCACGTAGAATAGACAATAGATAACTTAAAAAGATACTCACTCATAGCGCCTGACTTCATTGGATCAGTTTCCTCAATGTTAAAATGGTCTATGCTTGGTTTCTGGCAGGGCATACCAGTATTGGCATTATCCAAGTTAGCAGCAGTCACTTCATCTGTTCTATCTACCTCTTCAACAACGTCTTCCTGTTCATATATCAGAAATTATCTCTCCAGTTAAAACAGGGAAAGCAGTTGTTTTACTACACTGCAATAAATATCCTAATTATTTTACCAAACCAACATATTTCAAAATTTAACACAAACACCAAACTTGAGAGGGGATAAAAAGGAGGTAAATAATGTCTAATTAAATTCAAATTGCAGTTCTTTAAATTCCATCTAAATGTTGGACGAAGCAGCTGTTGGCTAACTAAGAAGTCCCCAAGAAAATAAAATCCAGTCCTAATATTATGACTCCTAGATATGTAAGGGATCATGAAGAAGTACATGATATGTTCTTTAATTTAACCTTTCTTTACAGTTCCAATATTTCTCTTATCATAATTGATGTCAAATTGCCACCATGGCGGCACCTTGGGTTATGGTCCGCCTTAGGCTGCAATGCAAAATTTATTTGAAGGATTTTTAGGCTGGCCACCATGAATTGGGGATTCAACATTGACAAACCTTATCACAGTATCAGACCAGAGATTTCTCCTTGAACCAGGAATCCAATCAATCTCCTGGTTCTACCAATTAAAAATATATGAGCAAATATGAATCAACAATGCCAATAATTCACTCTACAGCTGCATCAGAAAATTGCAGATAGCAGCAGCATAACATGCACGATTGCCCATTTTCTTGTCAGTTTAGTCTGACACAAACAGATAAACAAGTATGCAGCTATTTTAACTGTCTAAGTACGTGTACAAACAAACTTTGTTGAGCAGAAACATAAGGAAAAGTATATAGAGGAGTAACTTATCAATACAGGATTTCAGAAGCCAAAATTTGGCATTCACCAACACTATTCATGTTAAGCTACAACGCTGTTCACAAGCCTCACATACCCAATCCAATAAGTAATACCACAGCTAAACAACGCTGTTTTTAAACCTGGATTTGTTATTGTAACAAGCACTGGTTTGTGGTTTACTGGTCTAAACATAGCCGAATTGATGACAATTTAATTTTATATTTAGAGAAAAAAAAATGATTGTGGAAAAGAAACAAGCAAGGAAAGGGAAAAATGAAGGTCAAAGCCTGATACACCTTTAGGTAGCTGAAAGCGTACAAAGATAGAGTTGAGAGGGATTCAAAGTGGTAAGTTTTATGAATAATAATTTAACATATGTATTTGCAATAGAGTATAAACAAAAAAAAGTTACATATTTTAAGTTCAACAATATATATAAAAATACTTTTAGGTCATAAATTTATCAACATACTTTTGTAAAATATTGAATGTTTTAATTTACAATAAAAAACAAAATTCATTTGTATCGAAGTATTAAATAAATAAAACATGCACATATACAATCAAAAGTGCATATGGAATAGGGGTCAAATGCTTCCGCTCTCATGTGAGAAGCAAAGTTCGAAAACATGCAAAGGAGAAAAGAATATGGCTAATATGGCTTTTCCATATTAAAACTGATTAAACTTGTATGACAAATCAGACTGATCCTAAAACAGTTCCCACCAACTTACACCCAGCTCAGCAATCCAACAGCTAGTTTACAGAATCCCTGGTTTTCTGGCTTGAGTGAACCGACTATATAGGTCTGGTTTATGATTTAATCAGTTGGTCCAGTTTCAAAACAGCTGTTATTCATTCTTTAAACAGCAATAATACTAAATAAGATGAACAGAAATATATATGTCCTGAACACAAGACCTATATCATCATTTTATAAATGAAATAGCTTAAAGATACCAACAGATTATGATTATGATTTCAAGATCCCCCTTTGTATCCCTCTACCCCATATTTCAAGTGATCCTCAATAGCATCTCCAATACAAATGAAGCAATCCAAAAAACAAAAGTTACTAATGAAGTAATAGGCAAAACAAAAGATAGAGAAGACGAGACTATCTTTACCCGGTGCACCAAACAGCTGATTGAAGAATGTCTACGCAAAATATTGTGAACCAGAGCCGTAATAACTAATGCACCTGAAGGTGGAACTGAAAGCAACAACCTACTCAATTTCTTTGCAAAGGGGGCAGCCAGGTAAGTTGGAACGCGTCGGAGTTCAGGCAAGAATCAAGAAGCTGCAAATAATAAATAGCATTTTGTCAGAAAACAGCACACCCAAAGGATTTACATAAGTGAATATCGTTCGTCATCAGTCAATCATATTCAATACTTTGGTTTCTCCATTAGAGATGTCGGGAAAAATTATTTTCCTCTTTCAAGTTAATATATGTGACTTTGCATATTTGTGATGCTGGCCTAATGCACTATTCTTTTGGGATTTCCTTGTCCAATTAGCATAAAGGGGTAAAACATGCAGCACAATATTAGTTTTAGTATTTTAATTTTGAAATTGGGTTTTCAAATGGAATTGTTTGCTCAATATGGATTCTAATCTGTATTACATTATCTTAGTCCTATATAGAATAAGATTATCTTATTATGATATTTTGTTATTTGGGACTATTATAACATAATTATACAATATTGATATTTACTTCCTTTTTCATGAGCCATTAGAAAGACTAATAAAGTACTCTAGGTTTAATTGTTCCGCAAAAAGAGAATTAGAGGTTGTAACGTTGTGTCCTTTAAGATTTTGTCATCTTTGAAGAACTTCTTTCTTTTACCCCCTCTCCAACAAAAAAAAGAATGATACTTTCACTTATCTGATAAAGTTATCGGCAAGCATCAACTTTCAAAATTTCACTCTAATCAAAATACACTTATTGCAGAGTGAACATGAAAATACAGCAGCATAATTTACGCCAGATTTATCCTTGATGGGTATAATTGGACCCTGATCCTCAATGCAAAAAAAATAAATTATGTTGTATGTTTTGTTATCCCAGTTTTAAGCTCAGATGGTATACTAAATGCTCCTTTTAAGTAATTGGATGCATTATTTCTATGTACAGAAGTGTATGTGATAGAATACGTTATTTATGTAAGTAACTTCAACCACATTTATGGGATAGAAGTTGGTTTTTAACACCTTTAGTTAAGGATTGCCATGTGAGCCGAAGGAGTTCTAGAATTTAAATTTTACTGTAGTCATATTCTGTGAAACTTACATCCTCTATAAATTTGCACTCCAACATACTTAAATCATTATTAACCAAATTTGCATATTTAAGTTACATTAAAAATATAATTATTTAATAATTAGTACCATATCTTCGTACAACTGAACTCAAAGCATCATTTTTGCTTGATATTCCTCTTTGATTACATTTACATGTATGTACCCAAAGTAATTTTATAAGATATACCTGGAAAAACCTTGCACGATTTTGCCATGAAGATAGATGGAACTCAATAGCTCATATAGTTTTTCATAGAAATTAGGGTACTCCACTCATACTTGGTCATTAGGATAAAAAGGCTGCTAAGTGCCATCACACTGACTACACCACCAACATCATATGACCTTGTCAAGAAATCACTGCACAAAAAAAAAAAGCAATGCATCAGATTCAACATCTAGTTACCATAAAACAAAACACCAATTTCTGTAGCACAGATTTTTACCATAAAATTTTGGGATTAGACAGATGAGGAATGACTGCTTGGTGAAGGTTAACAAGACTAGTAAAAAAAACCATGTAGCTCACAAAATCAAAAAGAAGAAAAAACATGCATTAAAGTATAACAATGTAGTTCCGTTCACATAAAACAGGGTGAAAGACAAGAATGTGAAATCACAATCACCACCTATAACAAATAGAACTCAACTACATCATACGTGCATAAAATGAATATAGTCAAAGGATAATATTGATTAGAAGCCTTGTAAAAATAATCAAACAATACATAAAATGAATATAGTCAAAGCATAATATTGATTAGAAGCCTTTGGAAAAAAACAAAATAATAATATTGATTAGATATAGGAGATTGACTACAAGCAACATACCTGCTATAAAAATTGATGAAATATATAGGACATATCAAGAAAAACACATATGGTTCTTATTGAACAAGAAGAAACGTATAATAGAAGTATATAGAGAGTTTTTGTTTAAGGCTTTTAAGATGAAAATAGTTTGGGTAACTTACATCTACAGTAAAGATATGTGTGAGGAGATCATGACTGGTCACTGGTGTTAAAACACAAGGTGAATATAGAAGATTTTCTGGTAACTGTAGTTGTGCAACAAGGTTAACTTTGAAACCCTTATCTTCTAAATTCAGTTCTACACGTGCTAACTCACATATATAAAAATGTACTACTGCATTCTTTTCTAAATAACGTAGTAATAAATGAAAGGTTAAGATATGATAACAAGCCTTAGAATTAAGAAACATATTTTTTGGCCAGTATGAAATGCAAGTTTACCAAGAGAATGCAAATCATGCTTTAAAAGTGAAAATTGGACACATGATAGCTCAAGTTTGTGGTTAGTACTTAGTACCTTAAACTGTCATTCAAAATTGTAGAAGAGGAGGTGCCAACCATGAATCAAAGTAGGGTAGATAAAATGGAAAAATGTGTTTCAAGTTGATATATAAAGAAATATACCACTCAAGCTACAAATAATAATTTATAACTATAATACAAACAATAATTGCATTGAACTAAATTTTGAGTGTAAAATATCCATTGAGAAATCAACTTAGTGTTGTAGAAATGAGAATTCTTAAGTGGATTAGTGAGTCACACTACACAATATAGGATTAAAATTACAATTGTTACGGAGAAAATTTGATAGTCCCTATTGTAGAAAATGTGGGAGTCTTCGATAATATTAGAGATGACTAATAAAGGACATCAAATAGTTAGAGGTAAACCAAGGAAAATGATACGCCAAAATTGTAAAGAAGATTTAGAATAATTGTATAACTTTAAACTGGTGCTACAAATACATATTGCAAAAATAGCGTGACACTAAAACTCTGCAAAGTGAAATAGTGGATAGAATTGCAGTCAAATAGTGGAGGCCACATAGAGATCAAAATGAGTATATATATATAAGCACCGTCGTTTATGTTTAGCTCAATTTTCACATTTAGGTCCGTTAAGTTTATTTTTTTCCTGATTCGGTTCTTTAAATTACATTCGTTTGCACCATTAACCTTTAAGATATATTAAATAAACAAGTGGTCCTCTAAGTTTAAAATTTTTCTTGAATACTCTAATAAATGTTAAGATCTAATTGAAACATCACAACGAGTTGATTGTCCAAACTACTTTAAACGTGAAAGAAGTTAAAGACATTGATTATGTGTATAGACCTTTATTACATTGTTTTTAAGGTTACACATGTGTTAAATTGTTGTAGAGAAAAATAAAAAAAAAAAATATAGACATGTATAAGATTTGATAAATGTTTTCTAAATGGTTAGTATGAGGGACATATTGTTGCAGCATTTGTAGAGTTTCTAATGAAATCAAAAGCTTCAGTTCAACAATTGTTGTGCGAATTGTGATAAAAGGAACTATCAGTGCAAACAGAATGTAACTTAAAGGGATAAATTGGGATAAAATAAACTTAAAGGACTTAAGCAGAAATTGAGTTAAACTTAAAGACTATAGGTGTATTTTACCTATATATAAAAAAAGCATGTGCATACAAATAAAATAAAAAAATGAGCTACTTATATCATAGTGTATATATTGAAAGGTTATATGGTATTACACTGATATTGGAGTAATACTCACAAAATCTTCGGTTTTTCTATTATATATAAAGGTCACATGTGGTATCACACAAAACTTAAGTTTGTTATTTCAAAAAACCTAAAATTCTATTTTTCGCCACGATGGCCGCTATTTGGGCTAGCAGAAATGGAATAGCAGCCACTATCGTCTAATAGCGAAACAAGAACACATGGGGTTTTCATAGCGATTCATCAAACATCCTCTATGCTGTAGCGCCTCTATAGCGCTATTTATAACATTGCTTTAACCAAATACATGATAGGGATTTACTGCATCGATTGATCATGTAGGCAACTCTGCCAAGTGAAAAAAAATGCCTGATTAGTGTTTATGTTCAAATTCTTATGAGTCTATTATATCAACAATAAAGCACAAATCCCTCATGTTCATTCACACAATAAAAGTATAACCACAAATCCTCTGATACAACACAATCTCCCTTTTGTGAAGTTCTAATAACTAAGAAAACAATGCGTATCGGGCTAAAGATTGAATAAGAACTATCAGAGCCAAGGCGCATTCTAAGTACAGTACAGAGGACCAATTAACATTTGACCTAGAACAGTTTAGTTTTTCGTTGATTCCCTTTTGAACTCCACAGTTACAAGATTTGAAATTATAACACAACCAAAAGCACATGTGTGATACATCAAACATTCACTCTTGGTGCACTTGCAAATTAAATGGCAACCTATTGAAATTCAAAAGCATACACTTGCAAATTACCTCTTTGTACACATCCAGTGGAAGTGGCAATCTAAGATACGCAATCCAAGCTTCAGTAAATTTTAACTTCATCTTCTTGGCAATATTGACTGCAGAAAGTACCTATATGCATAACAATGAAGATGTAACAGATAACAAAAGTGAAGATACAAATAATTACAGCAGTTCTGAAATAAAGAGATTATTCTATTATAATGATAAGGATAGATTAATTAAAAAAGAAGCTACAATTTATCCAAGAATAAATGATCCTCGTTAATGAAAAAATTTGGGAGCAACGTTAAACTGGCAATGAGTATGGAATAATACTTACATTTTTGTATGCTTCTTGGACTTAACCTGCTTATCATCTGCATTCACATCTCCAGAAAGTGTCTTTTGATCGCTTTCTATGGAAAAATAACCAAATTATAAAATATAAATGTATACTCCAATTTTTCCTTACTACGACAATAACAACCAAGTCTGCTCCCACAAA
>PGTU02003977.1:0-12398 GCA_002896215.2 Cicer echinospermum
ATATCAATAATGATATAATAAGAAAAAATAGAAAAAAAAATTGTTGTCCTATTCTAATTAGATCTCTCTATTTGATTCAAATATTAATTTATTTATCAATAAGTGACATGTCGAATAGATATTATAAATTTCATTAAAATAATTTTTTTATCCAATAATGATACACATGTTATATTCAATTTGAAGTATTTATGGAGAAATAACCATTATCAATAATAATTGAGGACCATGATTGTTCGAATAATTGATATTTATTTATATTGTAATTTGTAACTTCTAACACATGAATAGTTCACACAAATAATTATATGAAATAATGTAATAAAATTTGTGCTAAAGAATATGCAATAAGAAAGAGGAAGTGTTGTTAGATGTGCCACATCATTTTTTTGATTGGTAATATTAGAATGAGGTGCATAAGATATTTTGAATTGTGCGAGTCCTATTTTAATATCATATAATAGATTATATTATATTGTAATTGTAACTTATGCACATGAATAGTTCCACAAATTATTATATGAAAAAAATGTAATAAAATTTTGCTAAAAATAAATTACAATAAGAAAGAGGAAGAGTTTTTGTTAGATGTGCCACGTCAGATTTTTTTGTATCGTGGCAATATTTGAATGAGGTTGGCACATATTTTGAATTGTGTATGACATGATGTATTTAATTTGACTGAATATTTTGCTAATATTTGAAAAAAAATACTTATAATAATAAAAATACAAACTAGAAAAGAAAGAGACGTTTAAAACAAAATTAATTAATTTGGGAGTGAATATTTAGGTTGTTAATGGCTTAAGGTTAAATTCCCTACTCTAGTGATAGGAAGAAGAAAAAAAACCGACGTCTCCATTCTCAAGATGAATATCATAAGCAACCTATAGCAAGAAAGAAGAAAAAAAAAAGGTTTGGGAGAGAAAAAGAAGAATTAAAGAAAACCTCAAAAGAGTTAGTGAATCATCACTCAAGTAGAACTCTTTTATTACAACATATTTACTTGTGTCTAACCATTTTTCATTGTTTGTAGAACAAAATCCCTTCCTTGATCTTCTGTAGAAATAAATTGATTTTTATGGTAAAATGTTATGTTGTCACTAGTAAAAAAAAAACTGATTTATAAATGGCTTGTGATGATGGATAATTTTAAAATGGGTTTAATATATTATTATTGTTGTGTAGGAAAATCTTTAGTTTTAAAGTAAAATTGTGACTGCAATTTATTTTCTTAGCAGTGATCTGATTTTCTTATGACATTGATATATAAAATCTATTTTTAATTAGAGAAATGTTATCTATGGTCAAAAAAAATAATTTCATTCGGTAAAGCGTTATAAGATAAAATTGGTTTTAATAATAAAAATAGTTATTGGCTAAAAACTGAATTTTTTATTTGTAAAATGTTATGTTGATAGTTTGTGTGTGAAAAAATTTTTAGAAACTTTATTGATGTTAAATAACAATATTTCCCAGAAATAATAAATGGGTTGATAGTTTGTCGTTATAATTATTTTTGAATGTTAAGTTGTATTTTTATAGAGAGATTCGTGTGAATGTTGTTTGATTTACAAAATAAAATAATTTGGTGATAGAGTTGTTATTATTTTGTAATAATAAAATGAATGTTGTGTTGAAGTGTGTTAACGTTTTTTGTAATTTTTCTGGAAGTGAACTAATGAAGTCTAGGGATCCTTTGATGCTTATTCTATTATAATTTTGTCAAAAAGAAATATTGAAAATGACATTTTCTTTATTGTATTGGATTTGCAATGATGCATTCTATAATATAGACTCAAATCTCTTTTTATTGTTGACTTGTTTGTATGCTTGCTAATTTGAGAGTATTGTAACTTTTAAAAATATAAAAATTTGCATGTCCTAAAACCTTAAAGTTAACGCCAAACCTTGAATAGGATTAAGGATAAGATAAGTTTAACACTAATTGAGTAGAAATTAATTTGTGAAGTGTAACGTTTTTGGACCTTAATAACGAAACCATAAACGGTAAGGGCATCACTCCATTCGCTTCCTATTCGAATTATATGTCATATAAATGCACTGTGATTTATGTATTGGTTATGTTTCTGTGTTAACTACAAAATATATAAATGTTATATGATACGTCGTTATAATGGGTCGTGTTTGACATGTTCAAATAGTAGAAAATAAACATATATATATGTTGTCCATAATAGTTGTGTTTGACATGTTGGGTTATTCGAGTGATGACTTTGTGTCTAAACCAGTTTGGTTTAGGACAAGGTGAATCGTTTTTGGATGCTCTGGTTGAGGATCTATTTTGTTACTAAGGTGATGACATTTATGCATGCAATTGGTGGCCTGGACCTAGTCTCAAGTACGATAGTTTCTCTGCAATGGCAACATGTTTCAGAAAAATACTCAACGGTGGGGTACTGAACATGAACCCTGTAGAGCATATGTCCAATGGTGGACAAGTCCAACGATGGTATATTGTATAATAGTGGGACTATCTACTCTACATGATGTGATATTCAAAATCATACGTTCACCATATAGTATAACAAATAGGATTTGTGCACTTTGTTGATTTGTATCTTTGTGCTTTGTGATTTTAACTGTTAAATGAAGTAAATGATTTATTTATATTTTTTGCTATAACAACTATATATGCATGCTTATTTGCTCTGTGTTTGTTATTTTGAGATGACCCTTACATTTGACAGGACGTAACATTAGTTAACTTGAGCGAATAATGTCGCAGACCAACCAGTAGGAGAAATGCGATTTGAAGTACCAATACCATTTCGTGGGGCTCCGAGATACTTTTGTACTGTGAAAGAATTTTTGGTGGTTTTCCACAAGCGTCCTTAAGTATGACCAACTTAGGATTTATTTTGGTAGTAAAACACCAAGTTTTTGGGCTTTAGGAGTTTCTTTTGTTAAAACATATTAACTTTATTTTGTATTGCGAATACTCTGATTCCACTATTTTGAATAACAATTGAAAATATTCGTTGATGTTTAAGTTAAATAGTTGGGAACTATAAATTGAAAATAATTCATGATGAAATCTTTATATATATTTTTACTCGAGCTGTAGCATTTTATTTTATTTAAAAAAAAGGAAGAAAATGATTTTCATGTAGGAACATGTTTTATGTGTTTGTTGAGTGGTTAGAGTAAAACTTTTTCAGGATTTTATAAATAAAAATTATATTTTATTAGTAATTTGTATAATAGAATTCCAAAATATAATATTACACTTCAGAAATTTAAAACATAAATAGATAACAAATAAAATTTGATTCAAATTTTCATAAATATAGAGCTAAAAACTATCCCAACTTTAAAGAGTTGGTACAACTTTCACTTTGCTTATTGCTATAAAGTTTTTGTTTTTCTACTTCTAGCTTACTTCGTGTATGCTTGACCCATATGGTAGAATATGGAATCCTGTGGATAAATAAAAATAACAATAAGATGGGTTTGTAATAAAAAAAATAGTCATCATTTTAAGTCTTTCTATATAGAAAAATTAGTAATATTCACAACAGAAGTAGATATAGTGTTGGTTGGGCTAAATCCTGTCAAAAAAAGGTACACATGGCACCAATAAAACAATAGCCTCAGAGAAACTGATGTAATCAATTTGACGTGCATCCAATGTTGTCACTTGCAAGCCTAAAACCATTACAAGCGTTAAAAAAGCAATAATCTTCTTCCCCGTCGTCTTAATTTAACTATTGTATACACTATACACTTTAGGTTTTTATAAGTTTTAAGATGATCAACCACTACAAGCATCCTTAATTTATAGGCAAGATAGTTTTACCATTTATGGTAACACATAAGTGTCTATTTCATTTTTATTTATTAAAAAATCAAATCTCATTAGAGTCTTCATTTTTTATTTCTTTGAATATTAATTATTATTCTTAAATATGCATAAATTATATCTGTTAATGACTAAGGCAATAGTTTCTATGAATTAATACTCTTTAGGAATTATTACTTTTATGGTAAAAATTATTAACAATTAAAAAATTTATCTTAAATGAAATAATACTTATAGAACTAATTTAACATCATCTAATACGAAGTAAATAATAAAAAATGTGCACTAATTTATTAATAATAATAGTAATAATAATAGTAATATTAAAATAATAGTATAATTGAATACATAGGATAATTTACTAAAAACAAAAAATATGTACCAAATAAATTTATAACATTAATTTATCCAAAGAAATCATACATTTAAATTAAGATTATTCAATCTATCAATTCAACACTACATTAAAATTGCATTTAATTTTCTCAGACAATCGTTTCAAAAGTTTGATATTATCTTAAGAAAAATTTACCCTGTCCCGCCCATATCTATATCTATACCCCATAATTTATGAAAAATGCAATTATACCTTTTTATATAATTTTTTTTTTTTTTACTATTTATCGATTAAAGTAGCTTTTTTTAATCATTTTATCCTTTCAGGCAGATAAAAGTTTACGTAACTTCGGAAAACTTTTTGAAGGAATCCGTACACACATCTATTTTCTGAAAAATGTTCTCAAGTTTTCCGGAACAGAAAATTTTACCAAAAGACTTTTATGGATAGATTTCGGTACATAAAAGTTTTTCTGGAAAACTTCTAAAAAAACTCTCTCGGTACACACAATTTTAAAAATATAAATACCATAATTAATTAATAAGTAATACACATTAAATAATAATTGACAACTTAATAATATATCAAAAAATAATAGAATAAATAATTAATACAACACAATTAATAATTAATACACCATAAATCGTCGTCGTTGTCGAAAATATTAAGCCTCAAGTTTCCCAGAACAAGACTCGGTACCGTGAGAAATTCAAAAAAGTTTTCCAGAATAGTGTTTTGTGCAGAGAACTTCAAAAAATGTTTTATCGGAGAGAGGCTTCTATACCGGAGAACTTCAAAAAAATGTTTTCGATAGAGAGGCTTCTGTAACGGAGAACTTCAAACAAGTTTTCTGGAGTATATCTTTGTTACCGGAAAAACTTGTATTCAAGTTCTTCCGGGAAGTTTAGAAAAAAAACTCAATTTTCGGTTCCGGAAAACTTGAAATAAAAATGGGTAATTTTTTTTTGAAGTTTTATTATTTAAACCGAAGGTAAAAACGTTCATTTCATTCCTGATTTGGGGGTTATAGGTATAATAAGGTATGGGGTAAAAAAAATTATCTTTAAATAGAACAAAAAAATCTTTATGCTACACAAAGGTAAATATTGATGATGGTTGTTTTGATGACGGTATGGCCTATGGTCTGACATATTTGGCCCTGACTTGTTTAATAAAAAGGTTTATATTCAATCTTTTTTAAAAGCCTATTAATTTAAATAGATCAGACTCAGACTTACAAAAAAAAATCTATGAGACGTGTAGACCAACCTATTTATATATATATATTATTATTTATACACATTTTTATTTTTTTATTATTTTTTATTAATATTAGTATTTGTTATTTTAAATTTGCTATTATGAGTTCATTTTGTTTGTTTTAAATTTGTTATTTGAATAATATCAATATTTCAGAAAATATATAAATTTTTCTCTAAGTCCACATCAGTACTGGTCTAATAAGAAAAAATAGAAAAACAAATTGTCGCCTAATTCTAAATTATATTTCGCTATTTGATTTAAATATTAATTTTAGTTATCTAATAGGTGACATGTGATAGATATCAGTAATGATATAATAAGAAAAATAGAAAACAAATTGTTGGCCTAATTCTAAATTAGATCTCTCTATTTGATTTAAATATTAATTTTAGTTATCTAATAAGTGACATGTGATAGATATTATAGATTTCATTAAAATATTTTTTTACCAGTAATGATACAATGTTATATCAGTTTGAAGATATTTATGGAGAAATAACCGTTATCATAATAATGGAGGACAAATGAGTGTCGAATAATTGATATTTATTATATTGTAATTTGTAACTTATGACACATGAATAGTTCCACAAAATATTATATGAAATAATGTAATAAAGTTTGTGCTAAAAATAAATTGCAATAAGAAAGAGTAAGAGTGTTCGTTAGATGTGGCAATATTTGAATGAGGTGGCACCATATTTGAATTGTAGGAGTCTATTTTAAATAAATAATAGATAATAGATAATAGATTTATGGAGAAATAACCGTTATCAATAATAATTGAGGAGCAATGAGTGTTCAAATAATTGATATTGATTATATTGTAATTTGTAACTTATGACACATGATAGTTCCACAAAATCTTTTATGAAATAAATGCAATAAAATTTGTGCCAAAAATAAATTGCAATAAGAAAGAGGAAGAGTGTTTCTTAGATGTGCCACATCAATTTTTTCTGACGTGGTAATATTAGAATGAGGTGGAATAATATTTTAAATTGTCGGAGTCTATTTTAATATATATATATATATATATATATAATAGATTTATTATATGTAATTTGTAACTTATGGCAAATGAATAGTTCAACAAAATATTATATGAAAAAAATGTAATAAAATTTTTGCAAAAAATATATTGCAATAAGAAAGAGGAAGGGTGTTTATTAGATGTGCACACATCAATTTTTTTTTATGTGGCAATATTTGAATGAGGTGGCACAATATTTGAATTGTAGGAGTCTATTTGTTTTGTTATTATTATTATTATTATTATTATTATTATTATTATTATTATTATTATTTATTATTATTATTATTGTGTAGGAAAATTCTTTATTTTTAAAAGTAAATTGTGATATGCGATTTATTTTCTTAGCAGTGATCTTGATTTTCTTATGACATTGATATAAAAATCTATTTTAATTAGATAAAATGTTTATCTATGTCAAAAATTAATTTTCATTCGGTAAAAGTCGTTATAAAGATAAAATTGTGTTTTAATCAATAGAAGTAGTTATTGGCTAAAACTCAATTTTTATTTGGTTAAAATTTTATGTTGTGATAGTTTGTGTGTTGAAGAAATTTTTAGAAAACTTTATTTATGTTAAAAATAACAATATTTCTAGATATAATAAATGGGTTGAAAGTTGTCGTTATAATTATTTTTTGGAATGTTAAGTTGTGATTTTATGAGAGGATTGTGTGAATGTTGTGTTATTTTACAAATAAAAATAATTTTTATGATAGAGTTGTTTAATTTTATTTTGTAATAATTAAAATGAATTTTGTGTTGAAGTGTCGTTAACTTTTTTTTGTTAATTTTTTGGAAGTGAACTAATTAAGTCTTAGGGATCCTTGATGCTTGTTTCTATTAGAATTTTTGGTCCAAAAGAATATTTGAAAAAATACATTTTCTTTATTTTATTGGATTTGCAATGATGCACTAAATATAGACTCAAAATCTCTTTTTATTGTTACTTGTTTGTATGTTTGTTAATTTGAGAGAATTTGTATCTTTTAAAAATATAAAGAAATGGCATGTCCTAAAACCTTAATTAACGCCAAACCTTGAATAGGAATTAAGGATAAGATAAGTTTTAACACTAATTGAGTAGTAAATTAATTTGTGAAGGTGTAACGTTTTTGGAGCCAAGACCACTACATATGAACCTTAATAACGACACTCATAACGGTAACGGCATCACTCCATTCGTTTTCCTACTCGAATTATATGTCATATAAATGCACTGTGTGATGTTATGTATTGGTTATGTTTTTGTGTTAACTTCAAAATAAATCAATGTTATATGATACGTCATTATAATGGTTGTGTTTGACATGTTCAATAGTAGAAAATAAACATATATGATATTTTTTATAATAGTTGTGTTTGATATGTTGTGATTATTCGAGGTGATGACTTTGTGTCTAAACCAGTTTGGTTTAGGACAAAGTTGAATCGTTTTGGACACTCAGGTTGAGTGATTTATTTTGTTACTAAGGTGATGACATTTATGCATGCAATTGGTGGCCTGGACCTAGTCGCGAGTACGTGACGATAGTTTCTTGCAAAGGCAACATGATTCAGAAAAATACTCAACGGTGAGGTACTGAACATGAAACCCTGTAGAGAATTTGTCAATGGTGGGACAAGTCCAACGGTGGTATATTGTGCAATAGTGGGACTATTTACTCTACATGGTGGTGATATTCCAAAATCATACATTGACATATAGTATAACAAATAGGATTTGTGCACTTTTGTTGATTTGTATCTTTGGTGCTTTGTGATTTTAACTGTTAAATGAAGTAAATGATTTATTTATATTTTTGCTATAACAACTATATATGCATGCTTATTTGCTCTGTGGAGATGACCCTTACATTGACAGGACGTCACATATAGTGTTACTTGAGCGAATAATGTCGCAGACCAACCTAGTAGGAGAAACGCGATGAAGTACAATACCATGACGTTGGAGGCTCCGAGATACTTTTGTACTGGTGTTAGACTTTTTTGGGTGAGTTTTCGACAAGCGTCCTAAGTTATGACCAACGAGGATTATTTTTGGGTAGTAAAACACCAAGTGTTCTGGCTTTAGGAGTTTTCTTTTGTTTAACATATTAACTTATTTTGTAATTGCGAATACTCTGATTCATTATTTTGAAATAGAATTGAAAGAGTTATTAGTTGATTTTAAAGTAAACTAGTTAGGGAAAACTATGAAATTGAAATAATCGTGATGCAATTATATATATTTTTATCGAGTTGTTAGCATTTATTTTTTTTTTTAAAGGAAGAAAATGATGTTCATGTAGAAAACATGTTTTATGTGTTTTGTTGGTTTGGTAGAGTAAAAATTTTCAGTATTATAAATTAAAATTATGTTTTTTTATATTTTTTTGTATAATAGAATTCCAAAAAAATAATATTATTACACTTCAGAAATTTAAAAACAGAAAATAGATAACAAATAAATATGATTCAAATTTTCATAAATATAGAGCTAAAAAATATCCAACTTTAAAGAGTTGGTACAACTTTTCACTTTGCTTATTGCTATAAAGTTTTTGTTGTTGTACTTCTAGCTTACTTCGTGGTATGCTTGACCCATATGGTAGAATTATGGAATCCTGTGGATAAATAAAAATAAAAATAAGATGGGTTTGTAATAAAAAAAAAAGCATCGTTTTAAGTCTTTCTATTATAGAAGAAAATTATTAAATATTAACAATTGTTTTAAAAAACATGTATATGATTTTATGTTATTTAGCAAGAAAAGAGAAAGGCAAACTTACGTGTTGCAGTCAATGTTAGGATCCAACGTAAAAGAAAGACTAATGTTACAAAGTTGTGGAGTTGTTTTGTTTTGTCCGGGTTAACGCCAAATTTCATTGAAGCTCCTTTGAGACATTCACAAACATCACGTCGAACCTGAGTGGTGTCGCCTTTTGATTTAAATTTTGTGCTCCTTCACAACAGGAAGTAGATGGTGTTGGTTGGCCTAATCCTGTCAAAAAAGGTACACATGGCACCAATAAACAATAGCCTCAGGCAACTGATGTCATCAATTTGACGTGCATCCAATGTTGTCACAGCTTGCAAGCCTAAAACCATTACAAGCGTTAAAAAAGCAATAATCTTCTAAGTCCCCGTCATCTTAATTTAACTATTTGTATACACTATACACTTTAGGTTTTTATAAAGTTTTAAGATGATCAACCACTACAAGCATCCCTTAATTTATAGGCAAGATAGTTTACCATTTTATGGTAACACATAAGTGTCTATTCATTTTTATTTATTAAAAAATCAAATCTCATTAGAGTCTTCATTTTTATTTTCTTTTGAATATTAATTATTATCTTAATATGCATAAATTATATCTGTTAATGAACTAAGCAATAATTATCTATGAATTAATACTCTTTAGGAATTATTTACTTTATGGTAAAAATTATTACAATTAAAAATTATCTTAAATGAAATAATACTTTACGAAAGTATATAATAAAAAATGTGCACTAAATTTATTAAAATAATAGTAATAATAATAGTAATATAAAATAATATAATAATTGAATACATAGGATAATTTACCTAAAACAAAAATATGTACCAAAATAAAATTATAACATTAATTTACCAAAGAAATCATACAATCTAAATTAAATTATTCAATCTATCAATTCAACACTACATAAAATTGTATTAATTTTCTCAGACAATCGTTCAAAAAGTTTTGACTATTATCTTAAGAAAAATTTACCCTGTCCGCCCATATCTATATCTATACCCCCATAATTTATGAAATGCCAATTATACCCTTTTTTTATAATTTTTTTACTATTTTATCGATTTAAAGTTAGGTTTTTAATCATTTTACCTTTTCGGCAGATAAAAGTTTACGGTATACTTTCGAAAAACTTTTTTCGAAGAATTCCGGTACAATCACATTATTTTCTGAAAATGTTCTCAAGTTTTCCGGAACAGAAAATTTTACCAAAATGACTTTATTGGATAGATTTCCGTACATAAAGTTTTTCTGGAAAACTTTCTAAAAAAGACTTCCGGTACACACAATTTTAAAAATCAATAATATACATAAATAATTAAAATATAATAACCATTAAATAATAATACACTATAAATAATATATCATAAATATAAATACACCGTTAATAATTAATAATAAACAACACAATTAATACTTAATACACTAAATCGGTCCGTGTCGGAAATATTAAGCCTCAGTTCCCAGAACAAGACTCGGTACCGAGAAATCAAAAAGTTTTCCAGAATAGTGTTTTGTGCCAGAGAACTTCAAAAAATGTTTTCCGAAGAGGCTTCTATACCGGAGAACTTCAAAAAATGTTTTCCGGAAGAGCTTCTGTACGGAGAACTTCAAAACAAGTTTCTGGAGTATATCTTTGTTACCGGAAAACTTGTATTCAAGTTCTCCGGAAGTTAGAAAAAAAACTAATTTTCGGTTCCGGAAACTTGAAATAAAAAATGGTAATTATTTTTTGAAGTTTTATTATTTAAACGAAGGTAAAAACGTCATTTCATTCCTGATTTGGGGTATATGTATATTTAAGGGTATGGGTAAAAAAAATTTATCTTAAATAGAACAAAAAATCTTTATGCTACACAAAAGGTAAATATTGATGATGGTTGTTTTGATGACGGTCATGGCCTATTGGTCTGACATATTTAGGCCCTGACTTGTTTAATAAAAAGGTTAATATTCAATCTTTTTTAAAGCATAATTTAAATAGATCAGACTCAGACTTACAAAAAATTGATGAGACGTGATAACAAACAAATGATCCTACATTTCAAATATTGTTCACCTCATTCATATTGCAATAGAAAAAAATGTGTGCGCAATCTATAAACACCCTTACCTATTCTCTTTTGCAATTATTTTTGCAAGCATTTTATTACATTTTTATTTCATATATTGTTGAAATTCATTTGCCATCAAGTTACCAATTCATATATAATCTATACTATATAATTATATATATAAATCGACTCGACAATTATAAAATATTACACTCATTATTTACCACGTCAGAAAATTGTGGCACATCTAAGAACACCTCCTTCCTTTTCTATTGCAACTTATTTTTGCACAAATTTTTTGCATATTATTCATAAAAGATTTTGTGAACATATTCTGTTCTAAGTTAACAATTCAATTACTCATATCAATTATTTGCACTAATGTCCTCACAATTCTTAATCTAAAGGTTATTTCTCCATAAATCTTTATCTATTATCTATTATTTAGTTTAAATAGACTCCTACATTCAAATTATGTGCCACTCATTTCAAATATTGCACATCTAACGAACACTCTTACTCTTTACTTTTCATTTATTTTTGCACAAACTATTACTTATCTTCATATAATTTTTGTGGAACTATTCATGTGTCTAGTTACAATTACAATATAATATATCATTATTCGACCTCATTTGTTCCACTCATATTATTGATAACGGTTATTTCTCCATAATATCTTCAACTGAATATCATGTATTCTACTGGAAAAATCTTTAATGAATCATATATCTATCCATGTATTATTAGATACTCTAAATATATTAATCAATAGAGAGATTAATCTTAGGTTAGCCAACATTTGTTTTCTCATTTTTTCGTTATTATTCTTACTGATATCTATCCATGTCTCCTATTAATAACTAAAATTAATATTTAAATCAAATACGAAATAGATTGGATTAGGACCGACAATTTGTTTTCTATTTTTTCTTATAGCAGTCGTGTCTGATTGACTTAGAGAATTTATATTTTCTGAAATATTGATATGCTATTATAATAACAATTTAAAGAAAAAAATCGAAGTCATAATTAGGCAATTTACGACAATACTCATTTAAAAACCTATAAAATAAAGTGTATAAATACTATCTCTATATAATCTATTATATAAAACGGTT
>PGTU02003979.1:0-12659 GCA_002896215.2 Cicer echinospermum
AAATAAAGAGAATTTAGAACTATGCAAGTGTGTACTACTTGTGTCCTAACAACTCAAAGATTAAAAAAAGGGTTACATTTAATAGATAAGTTGATTTTGGATTAGTTCATTAAAATAAATAAATGAATGAATAAATAGAATAAAGTAAAATAAGTAACTGAATGAATAAATAAATAGAATAAAATAAATAAATAAATAAATAGAATAAAATAAATAAATAAATACGAATAAATAATAAATAAATAGAATAAAATAAATAAATAACTAAATAAATAAATAAAGAGAGCTTTAGAAAATATCACATCTAATTAAATTCAACAATATTTATTTGTATTTTTTATGATAAAATTAATATTTAATTATGAAGGAAATCAACCCAATTTCTTAAAATAAATAATAATAATAATAAAAATAAACAGACTTAAATGGGCTACAGGATTTAGTTATTGTTGAAACCCAAGCCCAAACCAACTTAAAACAAAAAGTCCAAAATGGCAAACCCTAATTAGAGGGGGGGCAACACAGAAACTAGGGTTCTCTAGTTTCATGTTGAGAGGCGGCCAAAAAGAAAGGAGGCAGCCAACAATGAAAGGAGGCGGCCAACATGGCAACGAGGCGGCCAGGCAGATTTCATTACACAAAATACAAGTATAGAGAGCAACCAAGAAAGAAGTAGAGAGATAACAGAAATATACCGAGAGGCCGCGAGAAAGGCGAGAGGCCGCGAGAAAGGCGAGATGGCCGCTAGAAGGCGAGAGGCCGCGGAGAAAGGGAAGAGAACCAAGGAAACCGCAGAGAAGAAAAACCGGAATAAGGATGGTGCGGTCGCCTCCAAAAGCCACCGGTTCCACGACCGATGGGTGACGATATGAAGGTTTGGGTTTCTCCTTTTTTTGTCTTTCTTTGTGGTTTTTAATCGGTGTTAATCTCCGGTCCCTCTTCTGTGTGCGTGTGTGTTTTTAATCAACTCCCTCCTTTTTGAAATTGATAAGGTGTTTTTTATAGGAGTTTTTATGTGTTCAGTTGCTTTCTTTGTCTGCCTTGGTCCTTCTCTATCTATTTCCTGTTTAATGTTTTGATTGCCTTGCTCATCATCTGCGTTTTTTCTGCATCCCTGATGTATTCATGGTTTTGACTTATCTGTTTTGATCAGTTCTGTTGCTGAGCTTTAATTTGTCTTTTAGTTTCTTTTTTTTAAACTCTAAAAGTTGTCTCTTTGTTCTGCACAATGTATACCAAGACTGATTTAAAAAAATTATGTTTTTATGTTTCTCAATTTAGTTACAAAGCAAAGGTCAATGACAACTACATCTGAAACAGAAAGGCAGCAACACAATAGAGCCAAACACTGCATCAGAAACAGAGAGGCAGAGAGGCAACAACAGCAACAAATTAAAAAAAATTATTGTAATTTAATTTAGTTTGGTTTAAATCTTATTGTAATTTAATTTTGCCTTTATTTTAGTTTGTAATTTGATTTGGTTTTAACATTCTAAATAGATTGAATTGTAAACTTATATACATAATGAAATTATTTATTGTAAATATTTTATTTCTTTTTAATACAGAAACATTTCCTATTTATATTTGTTTTCAAAATGGACAAAATTAGGTACTACAGCACCATTTTTTTCTTTACCATTTCTTTATATGAAATGATTGTTTCTATATAAAATATATATATAAGTAAGAAGATAACATTAAACTTAGTGAATTTAAAATCACCATTGAGTAATGAAATTAAAAACGGTAACAATTATAAACACACACTTTGTAAATTAATATACCACTATATTCATAAAATTACTACAACATATTAGAATAGTAAAGGATATCAATAAAAGAAATGTTATTCAACGTCCACATGTATCATAGTCGTAGTTATCACTACTATATCAATCATCATAACCACAACATGTTATACTAGTACAATCTAAGAATTAAGTTCAATTTGATCACATAACCTTTCAACCTTTAAAATCAACAAACACTCTTTATTAACTAATCTTTTAAAATATCTTCAAATATTTCTTGATTTTGCCTACTTAGGAACTATTGAGTGTTATAGAATATATCTTATAGATTTTAACATGATCTAATGTGTATTATCGGACTGAATCATAAATTTTCGTAAACAATGACTTCAAAAATCACACATTTACAATCTTACTATAATGTTGGCTATGAAATATTGTTCTTCAGAACTATACCACAAATGATACATGGGAAAATATTACATGAAATCTTTAAGAATGCTTAAATTTCATAGTTCTTCAGAACTATATCACAAATAATCATCATAACAATGATTAAGGAAAACTCATTCTTGAACAATCTTTCAAGGATAACTTAATTTAATTTGTTTAGTTCTTGAGGAACTATATAGCAATTTTATCTAAAAATAGTGATCCAAAAAATCATTAATATTGAAGAATCCTTTAGACACAATTAATGTAAATTTTTCCAAAATTTAATAAGAAAAATTAAGATATGATAATATATTAGACAAAAAAATTTCTCAACAAATTTTATATGAAAAATAAAAGTTGACATGAAATAAAACAATAAAAATTTCAATAAAAAATGATCAAGAAAAATAATTAAGATGAAATATCTTATAATTAAAGTTGATTATATAATTACTTACCATTATCAATGCCAGAGAAGTGAGAACAAAAGAGGATTGTTATTCTCTTCAAATTCATCCTTCACAAATTCCATCTTACCACTGTGTTAGTGCCTATATCATAAACCACCCATATGGAACTTGCAAAAATAGTAAGACACTAATAAATGGTACATAACATCAAAATAAAGAAAAAACTAATAGATGAAAGTCATTTGTTCATCAAATAATAAACCATCATAAAATATGAAATTCTGATTAAATATCCACAAAATAACTAATATATCTTAAATTAAATTTACAGTAAAAACTATGTGGAATTCCCTTCACCAAATAATCCAAGACGCGTATGGAAAAAGCTTCCACAAAGTCAAAAAAGCATGATATCAAGTAAAAGCTTACAAACCGGAAAAAGAGTAGTAAATATTAGAACTGAAAAAAACCACCACCTAGGCTCATCTACTTTAAAGCAAGCTTGATAGTAATGTCAATTTATTACTAAAAAAAACATAATGTAAATATTTATTGAATTAATTAATGCTAACTTTGATGCATATAATGATGCTCCTTTGGGCCCACTACTCAATTGATGAGAATCACAAAAATATATAACAACTATAAGTAAGGAAAGAGGCTATTGTGCATTCATTCAAGGGATTGGATAGATACATTGGTTTTAATGTTTATAATTAATAAATGGAGGTGGAGAAAAAAAAGAGAAACCATACAAGATCTTTGTGGTCCTCTTGTTGCAAGCAATTGGAATTCAAGAAAAATCATCAATTGATGAAATTGATTTGGATAATTCATCAAATCCAAGGGTAATGAAAGTAAGGCCTGGATGGAAAGGAGCTAAATATATCTTAGGTATTAATTTTATTTTATTTTATTTATTTATTTTATTTTTTGAAAAATGTTCATGTGTATATAATTTATTAGTTTGTATTATGGTAGACTTATTTTGAGTTGACATTTAGTATATATGGTTTATGATTTTGAGGAAATGAGACAATTGAGAGGATAGCAACATATGGAATGCAAGGAAATTTCTTAGTGTATTTGTTGAATGTGTTTCATTTGAGTCAAGTTGGTGCTGCAAATATTATCAGCCTTTGGATTGCAGTGAGCAATTTGATACATGATTGGTGCTATATTTCTGATGCATTTTTAGGGAAATTCAGAACCATTGTTTTGGCTTCAAATTGGAACTCTTGTGGTATGCTTTCCTATTTCTTACTACAAATATTCATTCAAGCTTTAGGATAGTATACTTTTTCCGTCACGATAAGTCTGATCTAAAGTTTTTGCATACATCAATGTAATAATTAAATAAAAAATATATAATTTTAATAAATTATACATCTTAATTATCGATAGATTTTTATTTATTATTATATAAATATAATAATATTTTAAAAATTGTGGTATAAATAATTATTAAAAATTATAAATAATATTTATTAAAATAAATATTTTTACTGAATAATATTCATCATGAAAGAGAGAGTATTTAGATGGTCTAATCTATAAAGGGCCAAAATATCATTTATTGTATATAAATGCTTCCTTCTCCTACATTAAACAAGGATCTTTGTTATTGATTATTCAAATGAAATTCATACTCTAAATTTTAAAATATGAATTCTTTATTTGATAGATTAATTTTGTTGTTGGAGGTGAAAATATGAATTTATTTGAAAATTTGAATTATAAATTTGATGAAAATATGAATTTTGTTAAAAATAATTACTAATTTTTTAAATTTTGTTTAAAGATAATGATGAATATTTTCGATTCCTATAAAAATAAAAATAAAGATAAAATTATTGACATTTTTAAAACATAAATAATCGAATAATAATTTAAAATTAAATAAATAATCAAATAAAAAAAACTAAATTGTTATCTGAGTTTACCTATTAAATAATCTCTCTTGTTTTTTGTTAAATATTTTTTCCGCCTATATGTTAAGCTCAACAATCTGATCCTGTGCGATGTTCATAAACATTGCTCCTATACCACCAACCCTCACCATCTTGAGAAGATAATTTTGGCAATAATAGTTAACATAGTTTGTATACAATGAAATAAATGGCAGATAATTTTATTGTTTTGAACTAAATTAACCAATTTTTAAAGACAGATTTAATTAAAAAAACCTTTATTTTTGGGACGACTAAGGAACTACCCTGTTGTTGAGACATAGTACAGATAATTAATGAGAATTTTTTAGTTGTCATACAATAAATGAGAATTTTTTAATAATGAATTATTCCTTTCATCCCATAATATTAATCACGTTAGCAAACAGAGTTATCCCATTTTTTATCCTTAATTTTATAATAATATTAATGAAGTATTGATGTTGTTTTCTATTATACCTATAACCATTTATTACTCCTAATTTTTTCAATTCATATAAAAAATCAACAAAAATACTACATTTCTTAATCTATTTATTGATAGAGAAAGATTACTTTATTAATGAATACTTCATAATGATGTGACAGTTACAGGTCCTAATGTATCCTCTTTAGAAAATAATGCCTTGATAACGTAATCGCTCTAGCTACTCTAAAGTAATACAAGTTCTTGTTTGGTCTATTACTAAAAAAGACATATATTGAATTTAAATTTGATGGGTTATAGTTTTAATCTTCGTTAACGATATTAGAGAGAGAAAAATGTAATTTTTTTTAAATATTCAATAATATATACATCGATAGAGCCATGATTCGTTCGTCATAAATTTTTATTTATATAAAAATAAAATCATATTAATACACATTGATTATTGACTATATAGTGATTATCAAATAATTAATGGTTTCATCCTCTTGCTGATTAATTAGGGAATAGTGATAAATAACACTAACAGCATGGTTACCACAACTTCATCCACCAACTTGCAATCATCATCAGTGTGTGTTGCTCAACAAGTTTTCATCTTCCATCTTAATTTTTGGCCTATCTTGGCTAGCTATAGGGACAGGTGGAATAAGACCTTGTGCTATCCCTTTTGCAATTGATCATTTGACACAAATACCCTTGAAGGAAAAAAAGGTGCAAGTAGATTCTATAATTGGTACTACACAACACAAACATTTGTCATGTTTGATTAATGCAAACATGATAGTTACATACAAAATAAAAAATTGGGTTGTGGGATTTGGCACACTAGGCTTACTCATGTTGTGTGCAATAATTATATTTCTAGTTGGAAAAAGTGCTTATTTTTTTATTTCAGCTGAGGGAGTATTTTTCTGGCATTGCAAAAGTGATTATTGCAAGCTTATAAGAAAACATCAACTTCAATTTCCTTCAAAGGAAGGGGAATGTGTTTACTATGATCTACCACTTGAAGATGTTAAAGGACTCAAAATGCCTTTAACTAAAGAACTTAGGTAATATGTACTTCAATCCCATTTGTATATTTTCAATTCCTTTTAAAAAAGTACTTTAATTCCTCTATCTTGAGTTTTTTTTTTATGTTGAAATTTTTTTTTTATTTAAAAATTTTACTTTTAATTTTTTTTAAATAATTATATTGAACTTTAAAAACTTTTTTTTTTCATTTTTATAATTATTTGTAATATTGAATCTCGAGTTGTTTTAGAATACTATAAATAAAGTACTTTTTAGATAATAAAAAAGTTATAATTATTATATAAAAAAGATTGTGATAAAAAGTTGTATAATTATACCTTTTTTTATGAAAAAAAAAAGTCTTATTATAATCCAATCAAAATATAACTTTTTCCTTATTGAGAATTGGTTTAAGAACATAATTTTTTTCCCTTCTTAATTTATTTTTAACTGTAAAAAAACACTGTTTTCATTCCTTTCTTGTTTTTCAAATACATGTACAAGAAAATGTGAAAATATTCTTTTTGTGCCTTTTAAAACATAAAACAGAGTAAAACCAATATGTGTTATTGGCTATTAAAAGGGAAAACATGATGAAAATAGAATAATAAAAACTTGTGGGAATTAAAAAGCCAAGATAAACTTATGTAATTTAAAAAGCATTTTTTTCTTGTTAGGTGTTTAAACAAAGCAGCTATGATACAAGACAATGTAAAATTAATCCTGAAGGCAGAGTAACAAATACATGGAACCTTTGCAGCATTCAACAAGTTGAAGAATTAAAATGTTTGATTAAATAATTCCAATTTGGGCTTCTGGATTTCTTGGTGCAATACCAATAGTACAACAAGGAATATTCCTATAACCCAAAGCTTGAAAATGGACAGGCACATTGGATCATTTGAAATTCCCTGCTGCATCATGTAGCATATACCCTAATTACCATGCTATAATGCTTCTATTCTATGACTTCTTTGTTCAACCAGCTCTTGCAAAAGTCACCAAACAAGTTGAAGGGATAAAAAGCCTTCAAAAGATTGTTATAGGTAATGTTTAAATTAATGCAAATTATAGTCTTTTCTACTATTGCTAACAATATTTATTTTGTCAATTATATAGTTTTATTTTCATTTATGTTCGATATAAAAAATTTTACATAATCGACATATTATATTTTATTATTGTGTAATTTTAAAAATAATTATAGTAAAAATTAAACATATCTAATATTAACATGTTATTTACAAGGTGTGTGTAGTAGAATTCAGATTCACTCTAAGCTAGCACCAACTAGTGTACGGTCATGGTTGCTAGAGGAAATGTTGGGCCTAAAGCAAAGTGTTACTATTTTCTAATTTGGTGAGACTTAAGACCATTATATGATAAATGAGGTCCAACACACAATTATTCTTAAATTGAGTTAGAGGAGAGGCCTAAAGTAAGGGTTTGGATTGCCTTTTCCTAGAAATTAACTATTTTTGAACATTTTGCAAATACATGAAATTGTAAAGTTTAATAGATAAAATAGTTCATCTATTTGAACTTTTATCGCTAACATTAAAAAAATAAGTTGTCATTTGATACTAATTTCACATTAATGTTCACAAAATATAAACTAATTTGTTTATGAAATTAAATATATCGATCTAGTAATAATTGTAGTAATAGTCTTATTGATTTAATTTGTTCTAAATGGACTTAAACTCATAGACAAATTAGTCTTATAATGAGTGTCATGTGAAAGGGCGATAAATAATCAATTAACTTATTACATCATAGTCTTTCACACGATAAAAATTAGAAAAAAAAAACTAAGTGTTTTTCATTATGGTTTTTAACGTGTAACACACATTTGTGGGTAAACAAATTTGAAAATGATGAATTTGCAAAGTCATGTGGTTAAGTTAAAAACCCTATAAGTACTAAGAAAATCCATATCTATGTTTTGCCCAAAAATTAACAGATCGACTATTTTAAATAACATTTAATATTTGATATATTTGCTATTCACCAAATGAGAGGGTAGGGTATTTTGATGGATCCTTCTATTTTTTTTTTTTCAAAATAAAATATAAATATTTCGCACATAACTATGAAGTCTTTAGATCGAAGAACTCACAAAAATTATCTATCAATAAAAAAGTACTATAATTTTATCTCCTCTAAGTTCCTATTCCTAAATTCCAACAGGTAATATTTTCTCAATTCTCGTAATGGTGAGTGTCTGGCTTGGTTGAATGGTATAGAAGGAAAATGGCTATCTCAAACCTCGGAACCAAACAACTATACTGCATTTTGGCTACTCACAATATATCATGTAGGATTTTGTTGAAGTTTTTATTAATTGGTACTATTGAATTCTTAAGTAATAGTGAATACTCAAAAAATGAAAAGCATAGGAAATTCTTTGCACATCTATGTTGGCATGCTCATTTATGCCGGAGTTTGTGATCAATATTGTGATAAGTTACTCAAAGGAATGGTCGAAAGGGTTGGCTTAATAATGACATCAATGTTGGAAGATTGATTACTACTATTTTTTAATTCAGGATTAGGTGCAATATCTTGTTTATGGCATATTTTGTGCTAAACGATATCAGTTACAAGGTTGTTGTTGAAAGCGGAAGTGCTGACTCAATTTGAGCTGTAATGCGTATATAGTTGTTTATCAATAAATACAGAATGTTACTTATCTTATGAATGAATGTATTGCTGTAACCGATAATACTCCATTATTAGATTGAACATTTTATTTAGATTCAAAATTTGATATTGTAGTTATATGTGAGTTTTATGAAATACTATCTCTTTTATAGAACAAAAAGAAGATATTATTGACAATATTTTGTGAAATTTGATTGTATATAGTTTTATAGTCTTAAAATTTTATAATTTTTCCGTTAATCCTGGTAATAAATACTATATATGAAGTTCTACAAAATCATTTGAATGTTAGTCTCTATTAGAAATAAACATATTTAATTGTCCTTTCAATTTTAATAGTCTCTTTATTGAAATTTTATTTTTTCATTTTTTAAATTGGTGTAATTAACTTAATTAATAATAAAGTTAAAATACTTTTAAGTTGAACATCTGTCTACTTTTTTGTTTGTTTAACTTTATATTTCAAGAAAATGAAAAAATCAAATACTAAATGTGTCTCAACTAATAGGATACAAGGGTGATAACATGTGCTCTAGAATCTCATTGGTGGCATTGAAATTTCGGTACATAAAAGGACTTAATCTGACGTTGCTAAGGTATCATTCTAATTTTGATGGACTTTTACATGTGAAGACATGTACTACCAGAATGACTCCTTCATTTGGACCCTTCTCATGGGTTTCGGTGAGTTTCTGTTCATGTTGGTTTGTACATAAGCCTATTGTCCCCCTTGTCAATAATAAACTAAAAATGATTATTAGTCACTCTTTTATGAAACAAAGGAATCCCTAGATACTTCCCAAAATCATCAGTCATTGAAATTGGGAAACTTCAAATATAAAGTTTTTGGTTTCCCAAGACATATTATTTGGGAAATAAATGTGAGATTTTTATTTTTTAATTATTGGCTCTACAAAAAGCACAAAAAATGACTGAAATTACATTAGAAATCAAGGTTTCATTTATGTTAGTCACTTTAATAGAATCAATAAATGCTTCCTTATTTAACTCCATAAAGGAATCATCGATAACTTTCCATTGAGATTTATAGAAGATAGCTTGAAGATCATCCATACTTCGAACTAGGGATGAAAACGAGACGAAGACGATTTTAAGCATTTAGCAACCCGAAACTCCAATACCGTTCCCGCACCCTCAAGGTGACTTTTTTACATCCACTCCCACGCCCAACGGGGACAGGTTTTCCCACTCTGCCCCACACTCACTCCAAAAATTGGAATTTATTTATTCATAACATAAAAAATCAATAATTTGACTAAATAGTAGCATTCAACTTAAGTTCAAAAATTACAATAATCAAAATAATAAAGTCACAACATTTTTATAATCTTCAAACTCTTTAGAAGTGAAAATATCAATTCGAAAAAAAATTCTAAATATTCAAAGTTCAAACGAACTAATCCATCAAAACAACAAAAAGTTACAAATCATCAAAACAAAAAGGTTCCAAAAAAATATTTTTAAACGATCATCTTCATCTTCATCTTCAAGGCGAGAACTGAAAAGTAAAGTAACACCACTCATCAACAACTCACCTATATTAAAAAATAAAAGTTAAATATTAATATTTAACATGACAAACTCAAATCAAATAGTGTAGATAATATAATATCTTCACTGTCAAACTCCATTTCATTGAGTAAAATAACATTTTCATTATCGACTTTATAATTTGAATCATCTATTGATAACAACATAGTACAATATAAACAATAATAATTTAAGATATACAAAATTATTAACAATTTTAAATATATTCATAATTTAAAACAAATACCAATCCTTTCAGCACTCCATAACCAACTTCTAGCACATATCAAAGACTTAAGATATGTCTGTCGGTACTGAATGTAGATTTAGAAGCTACAGTAGAAATAGGAATGGCCAATATATTATTTGCAATCGTTTGAAGTGTTGGATACTTAACACCATTCACTTTCCACGACAACAAAATATCAAAATATGGACTTCTTGGCAAAATTTCCTCCTCTAAATAAATATCAAACTCTGTTTTGACAAATAAAGTTCTAGCTCTTTTTTTTTCCCCTTTTACATACAAATCATAGTCTTCTAAATCATCATCCTCAGTATAACTAAAGTGGACATCCAACATTTGAGAATCACTACTAGAACCATTATTCATTTTTAATTGATCTTCATAAAGCAAATCATAACACAATTCTCGGATCGACTTAACTTGGTCATTAGCATCATTCTCATACAACTTAACATAATAATATTCAAGCAATTCTATTTTGTACCTAGGATCCAAATCAACAGCAACACCAACTATTTCATGTACCACAATCCCATATTTTTCAAATTTTCCCAACATATTCTCTGCCATTATTTTTATTAATGCATCAGAGGATTTAATTCACTCATTCATTGCAATTTTGATCATACAAATTTTAGAATAATATTGATTAGAAGTTGGATATTTAGTGCCAGAAACACTTCAATGATAGAATTGAACAATTTCAATTTCACACAAATATCTTTTGCAAATTTCCAATGCAAACCTGTAAGAAAACAAGTGTATTAGGATTCACGTTGTCTTAATCGACTAAATACATCTTCATACAAAATTGCAACATCAAGCATCTTGTAAGTTGAATTCCACCTAGTCGGACAATCTAAAACCAAATTCTTGGTGCAAGAGATTCGTAGTTGTTTGACAATCTCCTCAAACGATTCCTTCCTTTTAGGTGTTGTAGTCCAATATACAACACTATCTTGAATCCTCTTCACTCCATCTTTCACAACTTCTAACCTATTTTTTACTATCAAATTAAGTATATGCGTGCAATAACTCATGTGAAGTAAGGTCTCATCCTTTAATAATGTATTCAATTACAATTTATCCTTAATTTTTTCAATCATTGCATCATTGTTGCTACAATTATCTAAATTTTGTATCAATGTTCCAATCCATCAAATATTCAACCAATGCATTACAAAGTCTTTCACTTGTATGAGGGAACGAAACATAAATAAACCTAATATAATAAGATTCACATTCAATGACTAATATAAATAATATTCAATCAAACTAGTATTAGAAGAAGTTATAATTACCTCAAAATTTGACTATGTAAATCCCAATTTTCATCAATATAATGAGCAGTGACAACCATATACATTTTTCTTTGATTGCTCGCAGTCTACCTATTAGAAGTAAAACTACTCTTTGTGGGAGAGTTTCTGGCAACTTCAAAATTGTAATTTTCTCAACTTCATACACTTTGAATATCTCTTTTTATATTTATTTATAGTATTTCTATAAGGAACGTGAAATAATGGTTAGAGAGAGGTTGAATATCTCCTAAAACCAATATGTTCCACTATTGAAAGTGGATATTCATGTAAAATAATTGCATGTGTAAGCTATTTCCTAGCATTTTCAGCATCATAATTTCAGTCCCCAACTCTTTTTTACCTTGCAAGACCTTAGCGGTAAGAAATATTTGTTCGTTATTATATCCCATGGTGGACAAATGTGGAGTACATATTTTCATATGCCCGCGCAAGTTTGACGTCCCATCTATTGTTCTCCCACCAAGCAATTTATCGCAATAAATACATTTAGCTTTGACCTTTGTAAAATGATCTCATACAATACTTTTAAGTCTATTGAAACAATCTTTGGTTATTTCATTTGTCATATTATCCTTTGTCTCATCATGAGGTATTTTCACAATTTCATTTGGTGTGGAAATATTTACTAAAGGATTACAACTTTCATTCATAGTTGGTTAATGTGAACTTTCTTCTGAAGTAAACTGACATGGTAGTGGTTGAGATGTGCCTTAAATTTTCATTTATATATTCTGTAAAGTTGCACATAAAAACAAATTAAAAATAAATTAAAAATGACATTTTAATCCCTGAGTTGCATAATACAAATTATATATTTTGATAGCTTTAAAATTTATTTTTATAAATGAATAGATTAAAAATCAACTTTTTAAGATTTAATTAG
>PGTU02003982.1:0-10651 GCA_002896215.2 Cicer echinospermum
AATACACACTCATTGGTGAAGATATCTACAAGGAAGTCCCGTTCAAGAGTTCTCTTACTTTTAAATTGTTCTAATCTTTGTTGTGATTCATGTCGGAAAGAGGCATGGATTGTTGGATTGCAATACTAATCATGCACACAATAAGTTGTTGAGCAATGATAATTGCATGCTTATTGTCTTATTGATTGATACTCTCAATTGTATGTGTACTATTTTGTATTAAATAAGCAATAATTATCTTATTGACATATTACAAAGATAATTTACAATAATTGTAATTTATTGTAAAAAAATGAAATACTTATTTCCTCAATTGTTCATTGTACATATTATAAGCAAAGTTTTCTGTACAGCCTGTACTCAGCAACCTATATGATATGATGCACCAAGATCTTAACATCTACCAAACTGGAGTAGGCAATCACCAAACGGTCAATTTCAGATTGAAATTATTGTCTCTCCATATCTTTTTTAACATTTGACTTATTTTGAAGTGGCCCGCAATGTGGACCCACAAAGCAAAAAGAAGTGACCCAACAAAGTGATTTTCTGAAGATTATGTTTGGGTGGCTCTGCCTCTATGGCTCCATCACAGACTGTAAAACACATGCTATGCCCTGTGGCTGTGACTAAGAGATTCTTACATTTCTCAGCTTAATACATTAAACGTGTTGAGTCCCACATTCAATTTCCACATTCGAGGAAATAAAATTAATAATGTGTATTATAATTGGTGAATAGTTTCTCATTTATAAATCGATTTTGTAAATGTTTTTGGTTAGGTCTTACCTAAATGTTAAAAGTTTTGTCTTTTTTATCTATTGTTTCCAATATATTTTGGTTTTTATTCCAAAATCCATTTAATACAAAGCTTAAAATGGAACTATATAATTTTATCTATTGGTTTCCAAATCTCTGATTATTTTGGCGGACCGTAAGCAATCCCATGTTTTTTAGTATTATTATACATATGATGAGATGAGGACAATGGAAATTGATGTCTTGAAAATGACTTCAAATGAAAGTTGAGTGGTTGAAGTGAATAGATGGACATTATTTCAGTTTATAGATAATAGAGTCCACCAAACTACGATCATCTAGAAAATAAATGGGATTCCACATTATCTTTGCATTGGCTGTAAACTTAGTGATCATTCAGGTATTTCCACTTTTGTCTATTTTGTAGGTTTTTTGTATGAACTTTGTGATAACAAAAATTATAAGCGCTCAAACTTCTTCAAGATATGGAATAAACAAGTTGGGTACAACATAAATTTTCTTTGAACCAATCATCAAAACTGTAAAGGAATCAATATATGGGCAACTTGTTGACAATATATTATTTCAATGGTAATTTAAATATTTAGTTGAGTCACATCTTGTTGTGTATATATTCTATCAAATCTTATCTTGTTTTAAACATGCATTTCACTAATTTATAATAGTATTGTCCTACTTTGTTAACTAGAGTAATTATATATCATTATCCCACTCACAATCTAAGCTCTGTATATATAATTATAGAAAATAGATAGGAAGTTAATGGAGGCATGTCTTTCTTCAACATCAAACATCTTTATCTTTATATTAGAATTAAAAAAAAATATGATTACTTTCACTTATAGTCAAAACTTCCCCTCTTAACTTTTTGGTTTTGGTTATATTGATAGCATAGATGATAGCACTTTAAGAGCTATAGCTTGAATATATATTTGCTTCTATGCATGTCATTATCCCTAAAGTCAAATTCCGCTAAGCATTGCACTTGTTAAATTCTCTTCATAAACTAAAAATGACTTATAAACACTCTCAATGCCTTCCGTGGTCACACCTATAAACACGATGATCCATTAATATATCATCTAGACTTTGAGTTTGACTTTATTTTTTATTTCTAATTTACGCTTTTATGCACATCAATTAATCCGATCATTAATTTGAGATCCATCAGTTCACATCATAAACCTTCATCAAATCATCATTAAATAATTGTTACCGTTGAAATCAAACTGTGAAGATTTATAAAAATGTCACACATTCACAGTGTAAAATCCAAATTATATAGTTGGCTCCCTCTTTTGGTTATCTACCTATATGGGTTCAATGAATGTCTCCACCCTTTGGCATATAAATAGTGATGGAGACCGTTCACTAATTTTCTCCAATGTGTTCTTATATTACATTAAGTCAACACAACAATATAGGAAACTTGTGTATACTATTTATTTCATCTAATGCTACCACACATTCTTGTTTCACTATTCTAATACCGGCTGAAAAATTTACATTGTAGTTAATATCATTTAAATTATTTGCACCAAAATATCTTACTCAATTGATTCATAACTCCATGACATCAACCAGACATTATGAAACACATACACTTAGTCACACACCTAATATATATATATATATATATATATTACAGTCATTTGAGAAAAATGATCAAATATTACTGTTATGTATCAATGAATTAACTGACCCAAAGTCCATGCTAATAAAACAAAAGTTTAGGCCTCCAAAAAACAATTACTTTTATGTAATTAAGTCTCAAAAAAATAAAAAATATTTAAGCTAGTACCAATCAGTAAAATAACTCACAATTATAAAAAATAAAATACAACTATTTACATATTAATTTAATTACTTATATCTAAAATAAAAAGGTAAAATCAAATAAAATTATAGCAAAATATTGTAGTTAATATAAAAATACCTTTATTTATTTTATTTTAAGTATTACTTTTAATTTACTTCTAGCCTCGTAAATATGGGTGAACCTTGCGGTCAATGCATGTAAATGTGGAACACCGGCAACATTTGACATCTCTTTTAAAAAACATTGTGTCTCATGCATGCATGGTAAATGCCATTTCAATAGCCTGATCTTTTCCATTGTTCTGTTCTGTTGATTGATAATATGATTCAATGGACAAAGTCATAATCAAACTCCTCATATATATATATATATATATATATTTACAATTTCATGACTTCGGAAGGTTTCTTAAGTGAGAGGATAAAAGAGGGGAAAAAAAACTAACTAACTTGTGGAATGCAATGCTAAATGCTCTTCTACAAGTTATATTACATATGTGGTGTTAAGAAGGTAGCAAAAAAGATAACTACAAATGTAGTGGTTAAGATTAATTTTATACATTGAACCTTGATAACATACAAAATTGATCATTGCAATTATATTGAGAATTAATAATTTGTAATAGATCCGAATATCACATATACATAAATAGTTTACATTTAAGATGTGTGTTATATCTATTGGTCTGAAACTAATTGGCTTTGCAGAAAGTGTTTTGTACTAAAAGCTCTACTTTTGACACACACATTGGTAGTGGATTATTTGAAGTGGCTAACATTCTCTGTTCTTGTACGGTACTATGGTACACTGCACCATACCAATTGGTTCAAATTTAACAAAACCAAATTTTAAATTTTTAAATTGAAGTTATCTCACAAAAGAACCCTTACACTCATGACTCTTGAGTTTAGTGTGTTATATAATAGTAGCTGATTTGATTGATAAGTTTTGATATTATTTTATATTGAATTTACTTTTTCATCACCAAATCCATTTTTATAAGATAAATGTATCATATTTCTAATATGAGACTTGAATTTTCTTTAGCACAAATTAAATAAAAAATCCCTAATCATGGTCAAATTCAAGTTAAATCATACACAGTAAGTAGGACCCATGTGGGTGCCAATAATTCATGTTTGATGCATGCAATTGTAGGGGCCCTTAGCTTGCTGGTTGTAATGCATGTTGGATTGGAATTCATTAAAACTACAAGGTGCTGTTTTTTTTTTATTAAAAAAAAAAAATATATCCACCAGTTATAGTGCTACTTGACAAGATTGAATGAACTGAGAACTTTATAAATCACTTTACACATGCATTGGATATGATACCGATATCGATACTATTGATAATAATTTATTAAAATGGAAGTGAGAATATATAATTAGACATTGAACTTATCACAACTATTGATAATAATATGAGAAATGAAAGTGATTATATGTAATTATATTTGTAGAATTAGTTTTATATTAATTATGAATGAATTAAATTTTAAATATATAAAAAATGTGAACTCGTATATTTAATATTTTAATATTTTTAAATAGAGAAATTGTCAAAGTCATTTGCAATCTAAATTAAAGCATTTAAATAGAGAAATTGGACACTCACACCTACATAACTCATCATAATAAGTAATAGGACTCTCTCTCTTGTAGTAAAAATGAATGGGAATTCCATTGAGCACAAACAGGCCTGACTTGATAGTGGGATGCTTGACTTGAATAGAAAGACATATATGGTCATGAAATAATAATTTCAGAATGGAAGAAAAAATGTTTATTTATGGCAAAATATGCTTAAATTTTGTAATAACTCCTTTTGTCTTTACGTCTAGTTTTATGGCTTCATTATATATGTAGTTCTTCAACATCTATCTCTTGCTTAATTTGGATCATTACCACAATTGTTTAGTCCAAACTAAAGCAAATACAAACCTAGTTTCAATCAATTTTGCCTATAGATTTTTACAACTATATTATAGCCTTTATGGATTGCATATAAAATGTTTTATTTTGGTAATCCATCCCATATGTGCATTCTATTATGTATATATACAAATATTAAAAAAAAAAAAAAAAAAAGAAACACCTTTGCATGACAAGATTTTTACTCATTTTGCGTATCGAATCAATAGCATTTTTTACTGTCAATAATTCTGATTTCAGAAGCACAAAAAAAAAAAAAAACCTCACCACTGATTGAAAAAAACAAACAAAAAGTGGAATATATGTAAGGATGTGATCTTTGATCGATAATGTACACAAATTAAATGGTTGATTTACCTCACTACAAGAAAAACACCATTTGTGGCCAACTTTATAAATATATTGTGGCCGAATAAAACCCTCACAAATTAGTGACCGAAAAAGCCCTCACAAATGTCAAAATTGAAATTGGTCTTTATTTGTGGCTGAAAAACCCCTCACAAATTTTTTAAATATTTAACTTGATTTTGTGGCTGCCTAAGCCCTCACAAAATCACAACATTGTGATTTGTGAGGGCTTAGGCAGCCACAAAATCCAGTTAAATATTAAGGATTTTGTGAGGGGTTTTACGCCACAAAAAATCAATTTTGTGAGGGCCAAATCCGTCACAAAGGCATACGTGACCGTGGCATTTGTGGCTGCAAAGACCGCCACAAAGGAATGCGCACGTGGGATTTGTGGCTGCAAAGGCCGCCACATAAGGAGGCCCAATACAGCTGGCGTTTGTGGCCGCTTATAGGCCGTCACAAATGGATTGTACCGTTTGATTTTTCTGGCGGCAAAGGCCGCCACAATGTTCAACGTCGACCCTATATATATTTTTCTCCCCTCCTTCATTTTTTCACATCCAACTTCTCTCTAAAACCTCATTCTAACCAATTCTCTCCTCCTTCTCTCTCACACAAAAATTACTCTTAAGCTTCATTTAAATTTGGTAAGTTATAAATTATAATTATATATGTAGTTTTTATATTTTATTTTTTAATTTGATATAATAATTAGTTATTGATTTTTATTTTTACAGTGGTTGTTAATTATTTCGAAGACTTGCAAGCATCGTACGTGAGTGAAGCTTGAAGTCAGACGCTACTCTTGGCATCAAGTTAGTAATTTTAATGATATTTTAAATTTAGATTAGTAAATATATATATTATTTTTAAAATATAGATTAGTAATATATATATTTAGATTAGTTTTATAAAAATAGGAATGATGTTGTTTACATATTAATATATGATAAATTAAAGTTTCAAACCACAGTTAAAATATATTGGTTTTAATATAATTATTATTTAAAAAAACATTATTAAAATTGATGATATTATTATTTTTTGTTATAAATAAGTCTTGATTATTAGTCTTGATTTTTAAAAAAACATCATTTAAAATTTTATATAGGTTTGTATAATGATATAGTCTTGATTAATAATTTATTATATTATTGTTTGCAAATTAATTAATATATAATCCCCTAATTGACATATATATCAAAGTTATTGATTTTAAAAAAACATTATTAAAATTTATGATATTAATTATTATTTTTTGTTATAAGTATTGATATTTATTATATTGTTTATAATTTATTATATTGTTTGCAAATTAATGTATATATATCAAGCAGTTTTTTTAGCAGTGATATTATGGGTTAGTATGAAGCTGCAGATAGTAATTGATACCAGAATTTTTAGTGATTTATATTACTTGTATTGATAATACCATACTAGTGTGCAATGCATGCTCATTCGAACATAATAGTTGATTTTTATATATGTCCACGTTGAAGATGAAAGTCCAATTTATAAACATCGATATATGTATATTATCCAACACATATAATATAATTATATATATGGATGGACTCTTTCGTCTTAGGAATTTTTTTCCTGGAAGATGGGTCATAACATTAATGAGGTGTGGAGTTGGATCGGAGTCAGAGTTGTCTCTGATAGTGGTGAGTAAGAATTTCTGATGTCATAATTGAGCATATTTATGAATTGACTAACACGTTTCTAGATTATGTGAAAAAAGTAGTGTTGTTTTATGTAAGTGGTTTGATCGATCTAGCAGAGGAACTAAAATCAATTTGATATCCAATACTGTAGAATTCGAATGAGCAAAAGATATCCACGGTTTGATCAAACTACATACCGACCAACTATGCCACAACTGGGTTGATCAGACCAGATTTAAATCAACCTCAACAGCTAGGGCTCCTCCTTCGACTACTGGTGGTGCCATTGAAGATGAATTTCATTTCAAAGCATGATGTCTCTCCAACACAATGAATAATACTTTTGATGGACTTCTTTCGTCGGGTATGAATGCAAGAAATAATGATGGTGGGAGTAGAGCTGATCAGGGGAATTATTATGAGGATTGATGTGATTTGAAGAATTTCATAATTTATTTTTGGGTTGTATGATATTATTGTGTGTTTAATTTCCACTTTGTAAGACATTAATTGTTAATTTTGGAATGCATGTTTTATTTGATTTTGTCGTAATTGCTATAGCTAGCTTTAATTATTTATTAATATTATTTTTTATATATATATTGTTTTAATTTAATATTTAATTTTTAATTTAATTTTAATTTATAATTTATTTATAATTAAATTAATGTTTATTATAATTACAATTATAATTATTAATTTAAATATTTAATATTATTATTAATAATTTAATATTTATATTAATAATTTATTATTTAAATTATCTTTAATTTAAATTATTAATCTTTATTTAATTTAAATATTTTATGTTTAAATTTTAATTATATTAAGATAGTTTATATATATAAATTTTAATGTTATAATTACATTATATTTTAAATATTAATTTAAATTTAATTTAATTATAATTTTTAATTTAATTATAATTTTAATTTTATATTATATTAATTAATTATTATATATAATATTATATAAACTATTAATTTGATTTAAAAATTAATTTATTAAATACGTATTTATTTGTGCGGCTAAGCCCCACAAAATATATATTTTTTAATCAGGATGACATTTGTGGCGGCCAAAACAGCCTCACAAAGGTCCAATCAGAAAAATTCAGTCTGTTCCTTTGTGGCGGCCTATGCCCTCACAAAGGCAGACTTTTGTGGCTGCAAAAGCCCTCAAAATGCCTGTCTTTTTGTGCTGCAAAAGCCCTCACAAATGTCTGTCTTTTGTGGCTTGCAAAAGCCCTCAAAAATGTCAACCTGTTTCAGGCACTTTGTGGCTGCAAAAGCCCTCACAAAATTTTGTGACCAGCTTCTTTGTGGCTACCAAAGCACTCACAAAATCCACCTTTGTGGCTGATTTACCCCTTTGTGAGGGCTTTTGGCCCTCACAAAAACCATGATTTCTTGTAGTGCGTAACTATAGATAGTATATTAGAACTATTATGGTACACAATACAACAATAATTTAAACCATGTTTTGCGATAACCGTTGCAGTTGACTATATTAGAGAACGATTCTATACATCGTTGCTATGAAAACCCGTTCTCTTAAGATGGCTTTGGAGTGAGCTACCCCAACAGTTTTTTAGTCGTAGTTAAAAACACTTTAGAATGATCTGCGATCTTTGATTATATCAAAGATAGAATAGAAAAATAGAATAAGCTGCACACATTATGTAATAGTTCATTATTAATAAACCTTCTAACTATATACACAATAATCACTCATATAGTATACCCTAAGAGCATAATGTTAATCACATTGTCATAATCAAATAACATATTCCACAATAGCGGTTAATAAGTATGATGTACAAACATTCTCTTACAAAACAAATTTCTAACATGGTAACTAAGACGAGTAAAACAGTTATATGTGTAAAGGACCTGAATCAGTTTTCTTTTTCTTGTATTTATCATTGTATAATTCTAACAATATTATAAATAAGTATTATCAGAAGAACTTCATGACCTCTCTCTAAACTTAATATAATCAAGAAACAAGACTAGAGTAACTGTTGGAACTCATTAGCTCTTATATAAGGAAATCATTTCTTAATACTTGGTAATTACGTGGAACAACATACAAAAAACACTACAACATTTATGGTTATGACAATATTTTGTTTAAACAACATGTATAAAATGTTGCCTAAAAATAGATAAGGTAACATTTTATGTCTGTTGTCAGTATTGTTTTCGCAACACTATACAAATGTTCTCTAAAATATTTTAAGGCATAGTATTAAAATGTCTCTATGATAACTCTATGCCAATATTTGGTAATTTTTCTCTTAAACATTTTTAGGAACATTTTTCAATTGTTACCTTGTTTCGATTAAAAGGCTATAATTATAAAACGTTACTTAGAAATTTAACATTCATGAAATTTTTTGCAGGAAGAATCCCTTCAATAATATATTAATAATAATATATATTATATATTATATATAAATTTAATATTTTAATATTATAATTATTCTTTTATTATATAAAATGAAAGTATGTTAAAAAAATATAAAGAAAAAAGAAAAAAGTGGAAAGTCGTAAAAGAAGAAAAGGAAATAGAAACAGATTTCAGTCCCGCCAAAACCAAAATCTCTAAATTTCAATCGCTCCAATGCATTACTCATTCTTCATCAATTTCAGTCCCAACAATACCAATCAATTTTCTTTTTATACTAAATCCCTAAATCATCAACACAATGTATGTCGCTCACATCTTCATCAATTAACAGTGTCTTCATCACCTCAATCTGTCAACATACTACACCGTCAACACGATCTCTCTCCACCCAACAAGAGTATAGTTGTGTTGTTGTCCACTCGTTCTTTTTCCTGTTTCGTGTTGTTTCGTTCGCTATTCGTAGACGTCGTGTACTGAATGTTTGCATCTCTGTTCAAGTTTCGCAGTTTGCTGTTGCGCTAGTGTATGTGGGTTGCTCTATTTCAATGTTTTGGTTAGCATTCATCTTCTTTGTTTTTCTTTATTGCGTTTCTTTTTGCTTTGACGTGGCTCAGTTCGTTTCATTTTGCTTTTCGTTCTTATTCGCTTTGTTCGGGTTGGTCCGTTCTGTCAAATTTGGTTTTCATCATTTTTGAAGCCATAATTAAGCATATATGATTTTTGTTTTATGTGTAGGAACTAGGAAATTACAATACCTTTAGTTTTTTGTGTTGATATCTTTTTTTTGTGCCTTATACTGTTGCCGTTCACATCTTGAAACTTAATTATCAAACTTGGACTTTAACCAACAAAACTTTGAGAGTCGATTTTATCACACAAAGTATGCAAATGAAAGTGGTCATTGTGTATGTCTTATCAATTTATTATAATTCATTGTTGTATACTTATATACAAATCATATCTCAGTTGCAGCTCGTTATATTATATAATCTTATATATATTTTTTGTTTGCATTTGAGTCATTCTGATTTACTTAAGAGTTTACAAATTTGTCATTCTTCTTTTGAATATCATAGCAGAACATTATTTGTATCTCAATTATCAGGTTTCCTATTTTTACAATGGGAGATATGTTGGATAAGCTCTTCTACTAATTATCATAGCAGAACATTATTTTTACTTGATATGTTGTAGAAACTAGGAAATACAATACCTTAGGTTGTTGTATGAATATTCTTCTTTCTATGACTTGATAGAGTTTTCGTTCACATCTTAAACTTAATTATCAAATTAGTGGGACATTAACCAAACAAAAAAATTTGAGAGTGGAATTAACACAAAGTGATCAAATGAAATATATCATGGTCTATATCTTATCAAATTTATTATATCTTCATTTTGTTTTATTTATATACAAGTCACAATCTCAGTTACAGATAATTATATTTTATATAAATGTTTATGCTTGCATTTGAGTCAATTCTTAATTTACTTGAGATTTTCCAAGTTTGTCTATTCTTTCTTTGAAATATCATAGTGGAACAATATTTGTATTTCTAATTAATTAATTCCTATTTTACGGTGGGAGATATGTTGGATAAGCTTCTCCTTACTAATTATCGATGGTGGCCTATGCTAATATCTTAATTCAGAGATTAATGCTAATTGAAATTTGATAGGAAATGAAATAA
>PGTU02003986.1:0-10966 GCA_002896215.2 Cicer echinospermum
ATATTATTTGCGGAGCAGGTTCGAGTGCGAGGTAAATATCATCACCCCAAATCTGTCTCCGTCTCCGAATTTTAATTTCAGAGAAAATTTCACCCGCCCCTAATCAAAACCGATTTTTTCTGTCTAAATTAAATAGATTTGAGTGGATATCCTCGTATGCGGATTATATCCTTAAATAAAATATATTACTATTTTAGATATGTGAACAAAAACCGATGAGTTAGATGAGCAATGATGTTTTTTAACAAAAGTTGTTCTAAATTAGGCCAAGGTTAATTGGATTCGAGCTTTTTTGAGAAGTCCAATCCACTCCGAAAGGCTGAAGAAATTAACTAGCAATTAGCACCAATCTAACAATACCTCCAATAGGACCTCTTGACCTTACATTAGCGTGGATCACCACTGATTCAATCTACCTCATTCACTTCTCCTTAAAATTAACTTATTTCTCCTCTCCTTCTATTAAGTACTCCATATCTGAAATAAAATATAAATAGAAAAGACAGTTAAAAAAATTAATTTATTTGAATTAATTTTTTAAATAAGATCATTTAACTTTTCATTACTACTTTTTATTTATATTTTTTATGAGTATAAATTCTTTAGCCAACTATAAAATCTAAGGAGAAATCAGAGATTTAAAAGTGACACATGAACATCAATGATAATAAATTAGAATCACCTTAATATTTATTTCCTTCGTGTTTTGATTCATGAATTATAATAAAGAATTAATATTTATATGGAACAGAAAATTAGTAATATTTTATATTATATATTTTCCTCTTAATGTAAAAATAAAATAAAGTTTGATGACTTTAGTTAAATAGGTAATTTTAACAATAGTTATTAAAATAAAATTTAGGATTAATTGTTAAAAAAATGTTTTGTCGGATAAATTTCAAGTTAAATCTTAAATAGAATTTAATTTCATGATTTAATTAATTTTGTTAGTTTTTAAGTATGTATAATTAGTTATTAAATATTTTTAATCAAATAAATTTTAAGTATGTTTAACAAGTCACAGAATTCAATTTTTAAAAAAAAGTAGGATTTTTTTAATCTATAAAAAAACTTAGTCAAATTTATTTTTGAATAGAGTTAGATAATTTTTTTCAAAATCAGGTTTCAATTTTAATTAGAGAGTTTCTCATTGTACATTCACAATTAAAAGGTTTGGTATATTTGTTCAATAAATTAATAATATAACAATTATTTTTATAAATTAAGAACTATTGGTTTAAATTTTGTATTTTAAGAAAGAAATTTCATATTCATTCTTTTGTTTTATAATAAGTATTTATTAATGTTTTAACTTTTCATAAAAATATTCATTTTTGTTTCGTTGGGTTTTTGTGGTAAATATATTTAATTAATTGTAACTATTTTTTTTTTAAATTCATTTAATTTTTAATTTTAAAAATCATTATAGATACATGTTGTATCAACTTATATCCATAAAACTCTCTTAATTTAAATATGACTAAATTAAGTTTTTAATCCCTTAATTTATATTTTGATTTCATGGTCCTCTAATAATTCTCCATTTCATTTTAGTCCCTTAATTATACTTTTATAGTCAAGTTGGTTATTTTCATTAAAGGTTGTGAGTGACATTTGTGACTCATAATTTTAATCTTTACTAAAAAAATTCAATTTAAAATTCATCAAACCCATAAGTTCAAATCCACGTAGGGTATAATTTTTCTTTATTTGAAATATAAACTTTTTCCGCTAAATAGATAACTATTTGTTACCAATGAAAAAGTTTTTTTCATTGTATATTGCAAATTAAGGTGATTTGGTTTGCACCAATCGAAATCATAAATTTTTACACAATAGAATTATATATAATTATTAATAGAATATATTTTTATATTTTAGTCTATGATAACTTCTAAACATAAAAGAATGTGATGATGTTATTGTTGTGATTGTTCTTTTGTTGGTCACTTGGTGGTGTTCGACGGAATTTCTAGAAGTTTGTTTTTTGTTATCAAATGTTAAAACCTGGATTGCTCCATTCTTTCTTGTTGTCCATATGTTACTATTCACCATTGCCAATGTAGAAAAAAAAACTGAAGATGGTGTTATTATAGGTGGAACAAGTGGTTTGATTTGGGTATGGGCTGTTAGCAAGATCTGAGCCAAAAATAGAAAAGATGAAATTGGTAAAGCGTGAAATTCGAATAGGTGAAGAGGGTGAGAGAGATGAGTAGAGTTAGTGATAGAAATTAAGCGTAAATGATTGAAATTTATGGTTTATATCTGAGTTCGAAAGATTATGATCTTTCCATCAATTCGAGGTTTTCTTGATTAAGGAGATTTATAGATTTGGAGTTGATTTTTTTATTATTTAATGATTAAATTCACAAGTCACTAATGATACATCACATACTTAAAATGACACATGTACAATACCTAAAATTGTTTTTTTAGTAGATACTAACGATAATCCAATTTATCTAACTGAAATATAGTTACAATAATTAAAAAAGACAAAAATATAATAGAGGATCAAAACAAAATTAAAAATAAAATTAAGAGAACGTAGTATAATTTATCCTTTAAACATAAATTGCTTGGTTATGTACAAGCTGCATTTGGTAAATAGCAGCCAGCGTGCTACCGACAAGATTCCTGAATTCGGTGTACTTGCATGTGTTAATGATTTCTCCCACTTCTTTATTGTACTATAATATAAAATTCAAATTCGTTATTAAGAGAAGAAAAAAAAAAAAAGCACGCCTTGGTAAGTTGTAACGGTTCAAACAGAAAATGTTAGTAGAATACCAAGATCAATAATGAAAACCCTCGTCACTTGTTTGGCTAGATCTAACACATCTTTAACCTATCCATTATGCTAACAAATGTAAATTACACATATACAAGTACGAAGCATCGCAGTGTGGGAAACCGTGGTTGGCGAGTTTCAGGTATCAAGAATGTGATTGATATAATACAAGACGAATTATAGGCATTAAAAGAATTAACAAGTGTCCAATCAATTAAACTGGAACCACATAAATACATTAAGCTAAAATAGGAAGAATACGTGTCAAAATGACTGAAAGATATAAACAAAATTAAGAAATAAGAATTCAACCACAACACCTCACAACAAGCAACCTTTTTTTGCAATGCAACTTAAATTAAGAGATGATTGATGATCCAGAACGTGCTTCTACTGAAAAATGTGGAATATGGTGCATACAAACATCACCAAGTGATAATAACTTCAGTCCATATCCATTGATTGAGCACCTAAGGAAATTGTTTGAGGCCTGAAACAACCAACATCAACATCATATTTAGCACATCGCGCTTTTTTTTTTAACTTAGGTAATGGATAGAGAAGGATTATGGACATACTGTTGCAAGTGTTGAAGAGCGCCGAGAAAGGGCGGTTGTCGGGAATTGGAAACTCGGTCTTGTTACTAGGCTCGGGTTGACAACCCTGTGTATGTTTCTTGGACCAAGATACATGAGTCGAGATTTTCTTTCTTAGATTCCAAACTCCAACATTGTCGGAGAGACCAAATCGCCGTCCATGCCTCCAGGATTAAACCTACATGGGAAAAAAATCAGTTGTGTGGTTAAAACTTGTAAAGAATCATGATATAGTAGTAGTTATGTTATATTAAGAGGTCATGTGGAAAAGACATTTAAAACTAAATAGTAAGTTGTTAGATAAAGTGTTTATTGATGTAGTACCATAAATTATTTTTTGACCAATGACTAGATATTTCCATTCTCAAATACCTCACCTTTAAGAAACAAACAAAATTCAATGATTAAAATGAGGAGGGTCGACCCAAGAACTTGAGCTGAGTCTGGTCAAGTGTGGCTTGTTAAGAAAGAGTGTAGTTTGAATATCTTAAAAATTGAGTACAGCTTAGCTTGTTCAATATTGAATGAAACCCCAGAAATTAAAGTGTGTATAATATGATTCCATATAAAAACTATTCACATATCAATGTCACAGTTTCACTGTAGTTTAAAATGGGGTTTGTTATGATCATAAAAATTAAATCAGTGATATGAATCATAACAGTTTCTATTGAGCATTTGACAGTTCACGAAAACCTAAAAAAGTTTAACTACAAGAGACTCGTCAGTGTTTGCAAGGAGCTAGATATATTTAAGACAGAAAATATACCCTGTGCTGTAGTACGATATTCCTCCCACTTGTTTATTGCTACTCTGCTATTCTCAACATCACCAAGTCCATCCTGCAGACGAAGAATCAAGTTGTAAGCATTGCTGGCTGCTGAAACCGAGCTAAAAGTGTTACATCGTGTAAGGAATTAAATTTAAATAGAGAAGGAACTTGTCATACCCTACTACAAAATGCATATCCTTCAAGTGATAGGTATGCATCTTGTGTCCATTGTTCTGCAGTATGATTTCATAATCCTCTATAACTTCCATTGATAACGACGCTTCTACCGAGGAGGTCCGGTTAGAGGATTCGAGGGAAAATCGAGCTTGTACATCCTTTAATTTGAATTGGTCAGCAAGCCTGATTGGAGTGACAGGATTTTATAAGAGATTCCACTAATGTGCTCGCGCTTGCCGTCCATTTTCACTGGTGCCTTATTTTTAATACGTAAATCTCTGTCACATTGATTGAACCATATCTGAAAGACCTATGTGGGTTGGACGAGCCCACTTGCGGATACATCCATCTACCAAGTAACCACAAGAATTGCAAAATGAGTCGTGAATTTATTTTTCAACTATATTGAACACACAGTAAATGAACTCAATGAATATATATGTTATAGAATTGTAGCATAATGAGACCTGATGGATCTTGCTTGGTTCATTGAGTAAGTTTGTCAAATTGATATCTGGACCCGGTGGTAATGGACCCTGCTTTCCCCTTGGAATTTGTATAGTGCAAGATACCAACACCAGTAACTCTTCCAACGCGATTCTTCACCCATCCTGGCACTGCTACAATGTAGTAATCTAACTTGCATTCTGATCCATGGTTACAAGAAAGAATAAGATGTCCAACATGAATATCTAAGCTAGTGTAGTTCTGTGCACTGTATATGACCCCTCAGTCTCTGCTAGAAGTAAGTTATGGTTCTGAATCTGAAATTCAGACTTGTCGATACTCACATTATGTACAACGAAGTCCGGTAAGTTTTTCCTGTTAACATGTGTAAAAGACACATTAAAAATATTTAACAGGTGCATAAGATCTTATCAAGAATGAAAAATGTCATAATGCCAAGCTGACAACTTTGATAGGTTCTGCACCTCCCTCCATAAAAAAATATAAGCAAAATTAACTACTTACATGTAACAGTTGTTAAGATATTAGTTGATCACATTTATATTGTTAATCCCATTAAAATTAAACTTCATTATCTAAATTACCCTTCATGTCATTTAATCTGCATAGATACGTGGTCATTTAATCAAAAAAACAAACATTAAATGAAGGCATTTTTAATTTACTATCACTAAATAGGTTGAAAATCGTCAATTTTTGCTTATAATTTTTGTTACACCATAGAGGTGCCAGATTTGCTTATACTTTGTTACAGAGGGGAGTATCTCTTTATGTTAATTGTTTTTCTCACAATTTAACATGATAATGCACTATGGACTAATGCTTAATAACAATAATAATAATATACTAAAGCAATAACGATAAATTAGTGAGTTATATGTTTCCATGCCTAAAGAAGTCAACAAAGAGAATTATACAGGAGACAGTTTAACACTTTGTTACATGGAACTTGTCTTGCATTTATTACTAAATTCATAAAACCGACAAAGTCAAAGACCATCCATTCAGTATTTTGAAAAAATTTATAAAAATAACTTAAAAATCAGAGAGCTCAAGTTAAGTTTCTTCCAAGAAGATATCATACCAGGTTGGAACATCAATTTGTTCAAAATCAATGTCATCAGGAACAAGTGTATCATTATATCTATAAGGTCTTTCCCATTGATGAGAACACCATCTGCATGCCAAGATCTTTTCCATCATCTAGAGCTTCTCAGAGCCTACATTCCAAAGTAGAGACATCATTAACATAGATAATTCAATTGACATCTAACACAGAAACATAAATTTTCCTAAATTAAATTCAATTCAGAACCACCAACCAACCGTGTGATTGCGCGTGTACCATCTCCAATAAAAACAACAAATGTCATCCGTGGAGTATCAAAAGGAAGAGAAATGACAGGTCGGTTGTTATGATGAAGCCGCCAAATCCACCAGCTGCTCTTGAAATTAAGGGAAGGAAAGTAAGAAAAAGTTTCCAATCTGATCTTCACTTGAAACTGGTAAGTCAGTTCCATTTTGAGGAATTGGACAATTTGTTCCAAGAAACATCTTGCATGAAACTCCTCCTTTGCTGAATCCAGACCTATTTCAATCATCAATTAAAAAACAATTTAAAAATAAAAAATAAAATAAAACAATTAAAAAAATCTACAATCTTAGCTCAATTTCCATTCTCTTCTTATAACAAACAAAAACCAAATTCTCATGTAACAAAAAAAAAAAACCAAGTTTTCAACTTTTTTAAAGTTTTGAAACTCAACAAACAAAAAAACATACCAATGAATGAGGAGATTCTCATCCAATTTGTTTCGGACATTTACAATAACATTGTTGTTTGTTGTTACATTGATAGTAGGACCTGGAACTTTGTCATTGTAGCAATAACCTACAAAAACAATAAAACCATTTACCAACGGAAAACTTAACATTTTTCTACATAAATTAGTTACATTTACACAACCCTTTTTACAAGTATCAACTATAACATTACTAATTGGAATGTAGATCTAGTAGTAAGCTTTGAAGCTTAGTAGTAAGATAAAAGTGAGTGAAAAAATGAACACACCACATTCAAAAACAACAAGAGAAAGATGTTAGAAAGAAAAGAAGAGAAAAAAGCCTGTTGAGGAACTCCAAGAGGAGATGCAGTGATGTAAGAGACCTCAAAAGTCGAGGAAAAGGTTGCATCTTCAGCTGAAGATAGGATGAGAAGGAAGGAAGATGGTTGATGAGAAAGAAGGAAGAGAGGTTTAGATGAAGCCATTTGATGTAGAACTTTTGGGTGTCTAAAATGATTTAATTTTAGAGCAAATTTGTAGCCTTTTATTTGATTTTTTATTTTATCTTACATATCAAAATCAATTTTCTTCTATATTTTTCAAGAATATGGACTAAGGAAGAAACTGGTCTTCTGGTGTGGTAGTGTTTAGCACTTTGTAGAGAAGAGAGAAGAGAGAAAGGGAGAGTGGGAAGTGGGAGAGAGGGTCTGAATTCACTACTTTTAGCTATGGTGGTGAAAAAGGGGTCTATTCTAGAGTGTACACTTGTTTTTAATATTTGTGATAATTATAATAGGTGTTTAATTCTAGAGTGTACACTGTATGGATGGATGAAAAGTGAATCTGAATGAGTGAATGCCTAAAAGGTGACAGCCTAAGACAGTTCATACCGCTTACAATTGTATTTGACTATTGTTTCTTTTCTCCTCATTCAATAGATAAATTTACATTATTTTTTAATGGCACACACGCTCACGCTTTGAAATTTATTGATTAAAATGCTGCTGGACAGTAACTCTTGTAATGGGCTGGTTCTCGATTTGGAACATTAGTAACTTTTCTTTAAACTTTTGATAATTTCGTTCTTATGGAAAAAAGATTTTTGTGGTGATTGTGAGAGTTGAACTTCATGTAAGAAAAGTTTGGAGATCTTATTGCTTGGATGATATTTGTGAAAATCTTTTTTGAGATACTCAGTTGATCTTGTATTAGGATGAGATTAAAATAATTGCATATTTTGTTAAGAAAACTTCACGATTTGTTTATTTACTCACGACAAACATTTGAGTTTGAATATTTTTGAAATATGAATTGATTTTTATTACGATATCAAAATATAATGACAAATTTTGTTGATATAATACATTATAATTAGAGTTTTTAAGTCTAATTTTAAATGTTTATATGTGTAATTTATTTAAATGAAATTTTCACATCTAAACGTAATTTTTATTATGATTTTATAAACTATATATTATAATTTTTCTCTCATCATACAGCTATAATCAATACATGGTCTAAACAAATACTCTAAGTCAGGTTTTAAAATTTCAACAAAATTACATTATTACTATAATTTCTCTAATTCACTAGATTTAATATTCATCAAAAATACAATTTAGACGATATTTTGATCTTCAACACAAAACGTGTGTTGTTGATTAAAGCATATCTAATTTGTGTTTAGTGTAAGTTGTTATTTTTAATATGACACTAATCTATTAGGTTATGTGCTTGACGGTTATTGGCAGTGTAGCCGTGGCTTGCTTACAATACACTTAAGCATTATCAATTTGATTAATTAAATTGAATTTGGTGGTTGAAGATTGGGGCCATTTTCCCGTTTGGTTTAGAATAGATAGTGGCAACGGCGTAATTTGCGTTACAACGGTCGGATCCTGCAAAAAAAAGTGGCACATGCTTTCCAGCCGGGAACCATTCCGAAAGTGGGGTCCACTACGCGAGGCTGTCTATGTTGTCTGGACTCTCGGCGTAATTACCGTCTGATCCTGACTTCATAGTTTTGACCTATCTTAACGGTCCCTGATCATCATCACGATACATACCGCGTGAGTGGATCCAGGTAATATGGCAATTACAGCCTCAACTCTTCAACAAACATTTTCATCTTTTTTCAGTTTCTGGACAGTTTTGATTTATTTTACAACAAAATACTCCTTATCTTCATTTATTTAATCGGTTAAAACACAAAACCGTTTAGCTGCAAAGCAGTGGTAGTTATAATTAGGTTTGCATAATTAAATAAAAAATGCAATTAAACGGTTTCTGACTTCATTAAGTGTCTTTCAAATCGTGAAAACATAAGCTGATGTTTTACGTGTTAGGATATGGGTGCAAACTCGCCATATCTACTTTTTTTTTTTTCACTATCTCAATATCTTGCATTTAAAATTATCAATTTAAACTAACTTTAAATTCACTTCCAAATAACTTAATTTCTTTTTGTTTTTATATATTTCAATTTATAACCGCTCCCAATATATTTGTTGATATTCAATATGATCAACATTAAGTTAAAACAATAAATTTAACACTTTTTAACACGTTCGTGAATCTCACTTAGAATTGGAGATACTATATTTAGTTGAGGAAAATTTGGAGAAAATAAAGGACAATTGCATATAATTTCATTAGTGACTCAGTTAAGTAGCTAAGCTAATATTAATTTTTATTTCCTACCTCAAGGTGTACTACTACTATCGCTAATATAGAACCACATGCTGCAATTATAAATAGCTATGTCTTGTACTGCTTTTATCATTCATTAAAAAATATCAATGAAATAATACAACTATGCATTTTTTTATCGTTTATCATATTCTTTTTTTATCCTAATTTTATATTCTAAACATATTCCCATCATAATGCTATAATTTTTTAAGACTTTGGATAAATTCATTCATCTCTTAAATTTTATCTTTAAATTTCGATTTATTTTTGTTTTTAATTTATAATTGATTTACCAGGTTAAAGCTAAAGAAGCTAAACTGACATTTTGTGTCCTAGAAACCTTATTTACAACAACTAACTACATGATTTCACTGAAGTGACGTGCTTTTATCTCTTAGGAGCATCTGACACATTTAAAAGCATTATAGCCCACACCAAACACTTTGAATTAGTTTAAAAATCTTCCAATTTACTTTTCTTCCAAAACTGTGCATATATACGAGCCTACGACGATAATAATACCTACCCATGTGAGCAATTTTTCAGACTAATTTTAGTGATAAAATTGACATGCAATCCAACTCACAGCTCTTTAACTTCTGTGTAATATATATATTTTTATTAGCAATAGATTTTGTCTGAAGAAAGAGTAACGATATATTCAATAATTCAGGAAACTGGAATTCATAGGATGCGTCTACTATAACTTTTTTTTTTTTTTTTTTTAAATAATCATTTTCTTAAAAAATTATTTCCAAAATTGCATATATTGTTTTCACTTTTTAAAAACGAAAAATTATAAAAAAAATACTCTTATATTTAAAAATAAAAAAACTATTTTTTATAATTTTAAGAAATTATTTTTATATAAACTGATTTTAAAAAAAAGTTAATACGTCAAACAGAATATAAAATAACATCTCGTTTAATCTGATCTATATCTGTTACTATCCTAAAAAATCTAACCTGCTAATTTTTTCAAAAAGAGAACCCTTTAACTCAATTTGTTCCTTTTATTAATTTGAATGGTATAAGGTTTTTTGTCACTGTCATTCTAAACTATTAATGTAACATAAGGATATAATTTATTTTATTTTCTATGTCCTTGTTTCTATTATTATTATTATTATTATTATTATTATTATTATCTACTAATCTTCAATTATTTTCTTCTCGTTAAATTATTTTATTATTAATAACCTAATAAAGAGTTTCCTATAAAAAACTCAAACTCAACAAAAAAAGTTTTATTTTCTTAAAAAAAAACCTTTGTTTGGCTCAACAAAAAAAAAGTTAGGAGGAAAATAAAAGAATAATAATACTTTTTGTCAACCTGATATTTTATACATTCCCTTCTTTTTTCTAATTTTAACAAAATATAAATAACTTAAAAAATAGAGAAATAAAAAAATAAGAACAATGAAGAAGAATAATAAATGTAAGGCTAAATTACATTCGTGTCCCTTAACTTAATTTCAGGTAACGTTTTAGTCTTTTATCTTTTTTTTTTCCCGACTTGGTCCTTTATTTTAATTTTAAGTGATAATTTGATATTTTATGTTTTAAAATTTCGACAATGTTATCATTTTTTATACAAAAATTCAAAAAAATATTCAAACAAAACTCATAAAATTAATTATATTCTTCAATATAATACAAATTTCATCAAATTCGTAACGCAAAT
>PGTU02003987.1:0-21166 GCA_002896215.2 Cicer echinospermum
TATTTGAGCAAGTGGTTGAGTTTGAGAAAATGGAGGAGAAGTTGAAGATTGAAGATGACTTCATTGTTGTCGTAGAAAAAGATAAGCAAAAGAAAAACGCGAACGAGGAAAATAAAAAAGAAAAGATTGATGAAGGTCGAGATCCAATCTTTTGTCTTGTTCATCAATGTCCAATTGAAAAGGACATAGAAGCAACATCATTTATTCTCAAGTTCATGGAATTTTTACCAAACAAAAAGAAGAAGAAGAAGATGATGTGTTCTTCTATCATATATGCCATCTTAAACATAGTTGAAACGGAGATCGATCAGTCACATAAACCAAGAATGTTCTTGGTTTATGTAAAACACAAATTGTTCAGATAGTAAATATATACGTAGAATGATCATATTACAAAACAGAGAATTTCTTCTGTTTTCTGTCAAACAGAATTAAGCCTTGTAATGTTAAACATGAACACACACTTGTTAAATCAGATCAGAGATAAACACTCCTACGTCTGGGGGCATGATCCGACTTTGAATTATCACTAATATGAGATGAAATGATTACCAATGTGTTCCTACACTTATGCTGCCAGTTTTCTGCGTTTTTTCTAAACTACAACTTGCATTCTATTATCTTTACACTCTCACTTTTGCCAGTCTTGCTTGTTTTCCTTATATACAAGTTGTTTACAATTCTAGGAGTAACAAACAAAAGTAATTACACTAACTAACTGAGAAACTAACTATCCAAAATATATTTCATCTCCAAAGTCTTCTAAATGAGTACCAACATATTACATCACGTTTTATGATATTTAGTATTTTTATATTTTTTGTAATTTGATTCCAAAACATAATCTTAAGTTTAAATTTTGTGATTATTTGATCGGTAAAGGTCCATTTCCAATTAGAATAATTTATAATTTCTCTCCATGTCATAAATTTTTAAATCTCAATAAATATATGTTTGGCTTCCTTGCCTTACCATCACCAATTCTCTTCGATACTTCTTTTACTTTAAATTTGGATTTTATTGAGTTCAATAAATATAACATCCGAATAAAAACCTTTGTTCATCAATGACAAGTTTATAAATATATATCTTCCACCTTCCCTTTTGTTAATAGTCTTATGTTAGATGAAATAAAGTATGAAATAGTGTTTATAAATGGTGGATAGTTATCATCCTACAAGTTGATTTCATAAAATTGTGTTAAATCAAACTTAAATTCTAAGATGTTACCTGAGTTTATTCAATACACCGAGTCACGCTCAAGTATCTAGTCTTGAGTGTGAATGGGAGTGTACTCAAGAGTTTCACATTGAATAAGATAAAATACAACAAAGTATTATTTATAATGAGTCAATTTTGAAATATTCGTTTTAATTAATTTTTTGAAATATTTTCTCTTGATAATCAGACCAAACAAAACTAATAAAGAGCATGTTATTTAAATTCGATCTAACGTTGTTTGATATTTTTTAAAATTTCAAATCTTATTTATATAATATGAAGAAAAAAGAAGTTATTTTTTTTATAGTTATAGTTTTTTATATTCAACAAATTTTTAACTTAAATGTATTATGAGTAAAAACCATGCGGTTTGTCATCGACAAAAGATTGAAAATTAATATTTGCTATTCTCTAATTATATCTCTATCTCTAAACTTTCACTACAATATTTTGAGTTGTCACAAACAATAAAAAAAGTGTGGCGTAAATCAAAATTAACCGTGGTCTAAAAGTTAGGCAACGGTTTGACAATGATTTACAAAGTGTGGTGTAAATGGACGTGACCTATTCATTAAGGCAACGATATTTTTATTTTTCCCACAAAATATAAAAAGTTGTTGCTGAAGACACTCAATGCGGCCACAATTTTTTTGAATATTTCAGACCACGGTTTATGAGTTGGTTTTGCCAACATTTCATAAATATTGCATATACAATGTGGCCACATTTTTGTGTACATTATTTTTGTTTCAGACAACACATTTATAACGCTGTCAAAAGTATATGCCACGGTGGTAACACGTTTATCTCACACTTTTTAGATGTTGCCTATTTGTTTAGGCCACAGTGATGAAAATGTTTTAAACCACACTTTCTATGTGTTGTCTTTACTTTTTGATCACATACATTTAAATGTTGCCTATTTGTCTAGGCCACGGTGATAAAAAATATGTTAAGCCACACTTTTTATGTGTTGTCTATACTTTTTGACCACATACATGCAAATATTGCATATTTCTTTAGTCTACATTTTTCTATGTGTTGCATGTATATACTTTAGGTCATAATCATACACTCACATCATTTAGGCAAACATTGATAATTAATCATTATTGCTTGTAGTGAATAATTAAACATTAAATCGTTATTGAACAAAACACAAGATTGAACATAATCAAGTTTTAATTAAATTATATGTTACCAAGAAAAAACAATTGTCTTATCAAAATATATTTAACACAAAGATTACAGGTATCCAAAAAAAAAAACCATTGCATGATTAGACCAATTGTTATCATTGTTGTAAAAATCAACAAGTTTTTTATTCCTAAAAATGCAACAACCAAAATTTGCATTGCGAAAAACAACCAAGTCTTCGATACATTTCATTAGCTTTATGTATCTTGGTGATGATCTTCAAGTCAACCTAAAAAGTTTATTATATTAATTATATAATATAAATAAAGATAAAATATACAATTATAGTTATGAATATTAAAAAAATGAATCACAATTTTTCATCGCAACAACAGAATTAGTGTTTTAACACAAAGGAATAAGATTTAGAATGTTTGATATCTAAACTTACTTTATTTTGGTATGTTAAACTACTTATAGCATGAAAAGACTAGCAACATATCACAAGTACAAAGTTATAAGTCTACAAGATACCTAATCATAGCAATACATCAACTTATTTAATCTCATAGTTAAGTAAGTCAAACTAATATACTTATACCTTTTCAAGAACATGGGTTGATGTAAAAGAATGAAGTGTCGCACTATTTGTAATGAAAAGTGTGTCCCATCATGTTATCAACATCAGTATCACTTTGGGTTTTGTTGTTTCAACACACATTTTAGAAGTTCCTCATATGCTTCCATCATTTTCTTTGTAAATGACTCATATTCTTCCATTCTTTCTTTTATGCTACAAATTTCACCTTCATAATGTTTCTTAATGTTAGCAATCTCTTTATTTTTTTTAACATTGTTGGTGTAGTTGTTCTTCCATAACGAACGAACTCTACCGAACTTTTCTTTATTGAACAATGATTGAAAGACTTGGTCAAGAGACTCACTAGAGTTTTTTGAATTGAATCTTGAAGTTTAGCCTGATATGAAAAAATCAATGTTAAAGTTGAAAATTTAGACATTAAAAGTCTTAATGAAAAGAAAAACATACAATGACATTCTCTGTTTCTTCATCAATTTTTCCTTTTCTTTGCTGACGAGTTATGACAAACATTTTAGCTTTGGTGACTTCTTTCCCATTTTCCTTCTTTGCATGCTATTTTGATTAAAAAAAATTGAAAATAGAGTAATTAAAATTTATTATGACAACTTGTTATTTATATATAACAAAGAAACATAAATAAGAATAAATATTGTACCTATTTTGCCCGAATTCTAGCAAAATTTGTCATCCACATTCAATGCATAATTTATTCGAGAAAAAACAACTTTCTTTCCTTTCTCAAGAATAATAAATTTACTCTAAAAAACATTATTGTGATACACATGTGATAACTATTTGACGGTCAAATAAAATATGAAAATTAAACTCTAATACCTGAATATAAGGTCAAATACGTTCTTCGTGATTTTTGTACACTTTCTTAAAATTTGTATAAAATCAAAAGACAAAAAGCTGATGAATAATCTACATAATAACTAACATCTCTTATTAATAATTAAAATCAAATTTACAAAATTACCTTTCAACATTATTTATTTAAAATAGTAAAGAGTGTCTTTTTTTATCCAAAAAATAGTGTCTTTTTTATCCAAAACTATAAGATGTAGGTTGCTAACTTATGTCTTCATATAAATAGACGAGTGTAAACTAGCAAGATCCTTTAAAAATGACAACAATGTTATTAGCGGACGAGTTTAGAGGTTGTGGATGGATATCAACAACTAAAATCTGTTTCTGCCTCGAGTTTTAATTTTGAGGAAAATTTGCACCGATATTTAATCAAAGCAGATTTTTTCCACCCAAATTGTGACGGGTTCAAGTGGATACATATAGATTCGAGTGAGTATTTGCAGGTATGTGTTTTGTTATTATCTCTAAATCTTAACCATTCTTTATGTTGATAGATCGAAAGACGATATCAAAGTCGAAGAGATGAACACTTTTTTTTCTTCTGAATTTATGTTCTTCTGATTTCATATTATAATTTATTTATAAAAAAATACTAATTTTACAATTAAAATTTTATGTAAGTAATTTAAAAACCCTTAAAATCATCACATGCTATCCACATATTCATAAAACAAGTCCACGTCATCTCATGTAATTGCCACATCATTAAAATTGAGTATGAAATTGAGAGGTGTACAAAATTTTTAAAATCAAAAAATCGAAATTACAGAAAAAAACAAATAGAAAAATTAAACCAAACTAAGACACTCTAAAATGCATTTAAACATAAAAAAGAATTACTACATCTAAATGGGTTGAATTCCATTTTCACGTCAAAAGAAAAAGAAAATTGACCTGATGAGTTTTGTATGTTGGTTAAGTACTCTCTATCCAACAAAGACAAGGAAAGTTACAGTAGAGGCAACCTAGATGCCTCCTCTTCTCACCAATTGGTATGCATAAGAAAATGTTGATACAAGACAATCAAATGAGATCTACAAATCAAATTTGTTAATCAAACAAACCTAGACACAATATTTTCTAGTTATTTTATGTCTATAAATATTATCTTCATATTCCACATTTTTGGATCCCGCATATTTAATTGTTCCATTTATATCTCTATTTCTCGAATATTATAATTTAGACACTGTTATTTTATTTTCTAAAAATATAAAGTATAATTTTTTTTATTTTTGTCGTGTCAAACGTGCACATACCTAGAATTTCAAAAATATTTATTGCCAATGGAACATTATTGTTTTGTCATTTTAATATTAGAGGATGCATCACACGGTTTTTTTTTTAATAATCCAATTTAAAAAAAAATCATCAATATCCTCCATTTTAAAAACTATATATTAAATTATTTAATTTAAAAATTATCATTTTCAAATACGACTTTTTTAAAGAAGTTCAAATTTATAATGATAATTTTTTTTAAAATTTGACTATTTTCTTTTGTTTTTTTTTTCTTTAATTGTATCAAATCTCATTTTAAAACAACTATTTGCTAAAGGTACATAAAAGTTACCTTTTGAAAACAGAACTTTCTAAATTACAATAAAATTCAAAGAAAAAAGAATAATTATTAAGAAAATCGTCATCATAAACTTAAATTTTTTTACGATTATTTTTAAAATTGCGACTTCTAACTAAATCAATAACAAAAAAATAATTTGATATATATAATTTTCATAAAAAGAATATTCATAATGTTTTTGTAATTGGGTTATTAAAATAAAATACCCGCATCATGTATACAATAATAGAATTAATATATACTTTAGTTTAAATATTTGTATATATATTTACGTCCCTAGTTCATTCCATTCATTATCAACCATGGAAGCTCCTCCTTTGCACTTAGCTATGTTTCCATGGTTTGCTATGGGACATTTGACACCATTTCTTCACCTCTCAAACAAATTAGCACAAAGAGGACACAAAATCTCATTCTTCATTCCCAAAAAAACACTCAACAAGTTACAGCATCTAAACCTTCATCCACATCTTATAACATTTTTCACTATAAATGTTCCTCATGTTGATGGTCTTCCTTATGGTGCTGAAACAACTTCAGATGTTCCCTTTCCTTTATTCCCTCTTATTGCTACAGCCATGGATCAAACTGACAAAGATATTGAACTTCTTCTAAAGGAACTAAAGCCACAAATAGTTTTCTTTGATTTCCAACATTGGCTTCCAAACTTGACTAAAAACCATGGCATCAAAAGTGTTCAATACATGATAATAAATCCAGTGACAGTAGCATACATTGGAAATCGACCGAGTCAAGGAGGAGAGTTGACTGAAGTTGATCTATTGAAACCACCTTCAGGTTTTCCTGATTCATGCATCAACTTGCATTCAGACGAACTTCGATTTCTAGTTTCATATAAGAAACTAGAGTTTGGCAGTGGTATTTTATTATTTGAACGTCTTGAATCAGGCTCAAAATTCTCAGATGCAGTTGCTTTCAAGGGTTGCAAAGAAATTGATGGGATATATGCTGATTATATTGAGATGGTTCTTCGAAAACCTGTTTTTCTTTCAGGTGATCAATGCTAATATATTTCTCCATCTCACTATAATTATAAGCATCTATTGAAAAAAATTATCATAATTAAAAAGAATTCTTATAACTTACTAGATGTATTTATTGTTATTTTTTAAATGGATCTCTTATTAATTATACTATTTTATCTTAAAAGAAGAAAAGATAAATTAAATACATTTTAATATCAGAGTGTGATATTAAAAGACAAATTAAAATACTTTAATTAACTTAAATTGATTAGAATTTAAACTCTGGTCTCTTTTTATATAAACAAATATTAATATATCAACTGTTATATTAATATTTTAACTTTTAATTTGAACTCTAATACTTTAACTTATTTTATGGTTATTTGCTTTTAGGTCTCTTTTACCTGAGCCAACCTTATCTAGCTTAGAGGAAAATGGGTATCATGGCTTAATGGATTCAAACATGGTTCTGTGGTTTATTGTGCATATGGAACTGAAAGTGCATTAGAACATAATCAATTCAAAGAGTTGTTGCTTGGTCTTGAGTTAACAGGTTTTCCATTTCTTGTGGCTCTAAAGCCTCCAGTTGGATTTGAGTCTATTGAAGAGGCTCTTCCTAAAGGGTTCAACGAAAGGGTTAAAGAAAGAGGGATTGTTTATGGAGGTTGGGTGCAGCAACAATTGATTTTAGAACATTCATCTGTTGGGTGTTTTATAACACATTGTGGAGCTGCTTCTATAACTGAGGGACTCATTAATACGTGTCAGTTGGTGTTACATGTCGGCGCTGACTATATCCTGAATGCAAGAATGATGAGTGCAAAGTTGAAAGTTGGTGTAGAAGTTGAGAAAGGTGAAGAAGATGGATTGTTTACAAAAGAAAGTGTTTGTAAGGCTGTGAATATTGTGATGGATGAAGGGAATGAAATTGGAAGAGAAGTTAGAGCAAATCATGCAAAAATGAGGAACTTTTTATTGAGTGAGAACTTAGAATCTTCCTGTGTTGATAGTTTCTGCCACAAGCTTTATGATTTGCTCTATCCCTTTTATGTTTATAAAAATCATCTGTCTATGATACCATAGTTGATCCAGTTATAAATTTACCCCCAACACGTAAGTCAAGTAGCACCACAACATCTTCTAATGTTATGGTACATTCACTCGTTGGAAGATGAAACGTGTGGGTTTTAGGTTTCCATCTTATAACTAAAGCAGTAATAAGTGAATTGTCTATTTTATAACTTTTTATTTGTGATACGTTATCAAACCCGACTTGATTCAACAATGGAATTATTAAAGAATTTAGTGCAATGTGTTTATGGTTAAGTGATCTTAAATTTTGAGATGAATCCTGTAATAAGCAAAGAATAAAAATATATTTTAAGATATTAGAATGAGATGAATCCTAATATAGTATAAAATATATTTTAGAATAAAACTTAGTATAAAATATATATAAAAAATATTTTGGAAGATATTATAATAAAACTATATTTTAGAATGAAAACTTAGTATAAAATATAAAATATTATATATATATATATATATATATATATATATATTAAAAATATAACATAAAGTATTGTATTACTTACAAAAATTTGAATGTGGTGTAGCATAATATAGTATAAAATATATTTTAGAATTTAACTTAGTATAAAATATATAAAAAAAAATATTTTTGAAGATATTATAATAAAATTATATTTTAGAATGAAACTTAGTATAAAATATAAAAAAAAAATTAATATAACATAAAGTATTGTATTACTTACAAATTTTTGAATGTGGTGTAACGTTGATCTGTGATTGTCATCATTCCATAACAATGTCATTTAGATGAAATATAAAGAGCAAAGAAGAAATATTAATAGTGGAAGAGTGAAAATATAAAGAAGAGAGAAGTTGTGAAAAGTGGAAGAGTGAAGAAATATGATCATAAACTTGGCATATTTATAAACAAGACAACACTTTGAACGACCAATAAAATATTATGCATGGCTTCACACAACAAGCACTTTGAAAATAAACACTTCTGGACGGAGAAGATTGAACATGATGGCAAGGATTAGATTGAACGGAGAAGACTTAATATGAGAAGACTGAACACATTTTTGCAACTTCCCAACGTGAGAATATATTCATATTCTCATATCGCCTTTTGGAATGGCGACTTGCAGTAGGTGGTGTCGCAAGGTCGTTCAAATAGTACCCGTATTAAAACTGAAATGAGAGTTTTGTACCAGGCACCCCCCCAATTTGACCTGCCACCCCCCCACTATTTTTTAAAGACTAAAATACCCTTTTGTAAAACAGTATAATATTATATTAAAAATTATTATTCAGATTTCACACCCCACCACCTTCGAAAATTTACAAACAAAATGTTGGATTCGAAACTTTAAATTTTTCGAAATGAATTTTAGTAAGTTACTAGAAAATTTTGATATTTTAAAACCTTCGAAATGCAGTTTATTTAAAAAAAGACAAAAATTTCGAAACTTTGGATAAATGCCAAATTTTCGAAATAGACAGTATTCGAAACTTTGCTTGCATTTGAAAGTTTCGAAATAGAGTTATGCTTCGAACATTTGGCTTTTGATGAAACCTTCGAAATGTAGTTTCGAAACATTGGAATCTTCGAAATGCATTTTCTACTTCGGAAGTTTGCTTTTTCACCAAAGTTTCGAAATGCATTTGTTCTTCGAAAGTTTCATTTTTCACAAACTTTCAAAATGTAAGAATGTTTCGAACTTTTTCATTTAGTTAAAGTTTCGAAATGTGTTTTATTATTTTTTTAAATTCAATATTTATGTTATAAATTATTTTTAAATGTGTTTTTTAAATTAAATATTTAAATATTATATTTAATTAAATTTGTTACTAATTTTGAAATTAGGTATGAGCAGAGTTGAAGTATCTGCTTCAAAAAATGTTATAGATACTACAGAAAAATTCACCACTGATCAGGTATTATTATAACTACTGATGAATCATCACCGATTAAATATTTCTTATAGTTATATAGTTAATTTTTATTTGAAACATATTTTGCAGGTATTTTCTTCTCGAGAAGCTGTATTTGAATGGGCAAAAGCAATTGGAAGACAAAATGGAATTTTAATTGTTACCATTCGATCAGATAAAGCAAACGGAATTAGGGGAAGAAAAGACAAATTGATTTTGGGATGCGAAAGAGGTGGAAGATATAAATCAGAATCAAAAAAATTCAGTAACTTGCTCTCATAAGGAAAACTGTCCATTTACTCTCAGATGTGTACCATTAAGTGGCGGTGAAGGATGGAAAATTAGTGTTCGTTGTGGGACACACAATCATGAATTACTTAATACTGTAACCGGTCATTCCTATTTGGGGCGTTTAAACGAAGAAGAGAGGAAATTTGTCAATGATATGACAAAGTATAAGCTTGCACCCAGATTCATTCTAAATGCTTTGAAAGTGAGAAATAAAACCAATGTCACTATTCCCAGTCAAATATATAAAGCAAGGAGTACTTATCGATCATCATTGAGAGGTCCGTACACAGAAATGCAGCATCTGTTGAAGTTAATACAACAAGAAAATTATGTGCATTGGACAAGAAGACGGGAAAATTCTGATATTTTGAGAGATATTTTTTGGACGCATCCTGACTGTATAAAGTTGTTAAACACATTTCATTTTGTTTTGATATGTGATAGCACATACAAAACAAACAGATATCGGTTGCCATTACTTGAAATAGTCGGTGTCACTTCTACTAGTTTGACATTTTCAGTTGGGTTTGCTTATTTGGAAAAAGAGCGACAAGATAACTTCATCTGGGCATTTGAGAAGGTACGAATGTTGTTCAAATCTGAGTCTTTGATTTCTAAAGTTATTGTGACTGATAGAGATCTTGCCATGATGAATGCGATTAGTGTTGTGTTTCCTACTTCAATACATTTGCTATGTCGTTTTCATATTGAAAAAAATGTTGGGGCAAGATGCAAACAATATGTCAAAAAGGATAGACAAGAAGAAGTAATGGATTTATGGAAAAAGATTGTCTATTCGACTAGTGTGGAAGAGTATGATCATCATTTGCAACAATTTGAGATATTGTGTGCCGATATTATTCTTTTTGTTGATTATGTGAAAGATTCATGGTTAACACCTTACAAAGAAAGGTTTGTCAACGTTTGGACCAATAGAGTGATGCATTTGGGGAACACAACATCTAACAGGTATTTTTAAAATATGAATTGTGTTGTTTTAGCAAACATGATTTACTCGTTTATGTGATTTGTTTTAATTTTGTGTTATTTAATTTATTTGTAGAGTTGAGTCTGCTCATTGGAGATTGAAAAACATGCTTCAAACTAGTGTTGGTGATTTATGTAAAAGCTGGGATGCAGTGAATATGATGTTGAAGAACCAAATATGTATCATTCAGTCTTCTTTTCAGAAAACCATCAAGGATGTTGAGCACGGGTATAATTCACAATTTTTTCAAAATCTACATCACTGTGTATCAAGAAAGTGTATGAAATTAATTGATAACCAGTTGGAAAGGGTGAAGAGTGTAGGCACTAACAAAACAGAATGTGGTTGTTCAATTAGAACAACTTATGGATTACCATGTGCTTGTGAGTTGGCTAAGTTGCAGATAAATGGTAATGCTATCCCTTTAGATAGCATTCATGATTTTTGGAAACAGTTAAGCATTGCACATGAATTAGAGGATGAAGAATCTTTATCAGATTATGACTTTTCTGAAGAGTTGGAAGCAATGAAAGCGTACATGAAGACACACGATATTATAAGTCAAAGGATATTCAAGGCAAAGGTGCGTGAAGTTGTATTTCCACATACCACATCAATACTTGCACCACCAGAGAAAGTGAGAACCAAGGGAGCAAGTAAAAAGAAGAAAGAATTTGATACTCCTCGTGATCCGTCATATTGGGAGTATGTTGATGCCTCTCAAGAATCTGCAAAGGCAAGGCAACCATCTCAATCATCTCAACGTTCTGCAAGGCAACAATCTCAATCATCTCAGCATTCATTTAAGACACAATTTCCTACTTATATACGTCCGTATATTGAGGACATAGTAGATGTTGTCGCTGATGGAAATTGTGGGTTTCGTGCAATTGCAGCATTGCTAGGTTGGACCGAAGAATCTTGGGCTTTAGTTCGATCACAATTGGATAAAGAGATTGGTCTACATAAAGATGTTTATTCTAATGTTTTTGATGACAATGTTGAATCAGTGCGGAACTCATTGAAAATATATCAAAATTGGGTGCTCAAGGAAAAGATAAGTGGATGTCTTTACCAGACTTGGGTTACGTGATAGCAACACTATATAATGTCATATTGGTGTCGTTGTCTCGTAATCTGAATATGACATTTTTTCCCGCTAAACAAATCACCATCGAAAGAGACCTTTGGGCAGTCTTTACTAGCAATTGGATTTGTTAACGAGAATCATTGGGTACAGGTAAAATTAATGCTTGATGTTGTTTATTAAATTAATCCTAAAAAATTTATTATTCAGATAAATTAATTTGTAACATTTTTTTTATTCAGATCAAATTGAAGTCTGATTGTCCTTTGCCACCTACGTCACAAAAATGGAAAGACTTTTGTAGTGACACAGCAAAGAGTTGGGAAGTAGCTTATGCAGCACGTATGAAGCATTGGGAACGCATTGATCCATCATTTATCAGATCATCTTGTATTTCATTAAATGAAGATTAGAATATGTTGTGTATCTACATTTATGGATTATTATAATATTTTGTTTTATCATTTTCAATTTCTTTTATTATGAATTAACTTAAAATAAATGCGAATTTACATAACACATAACACAAAATATAGCAAATTACTAAACATCGTACATAAGACATAACTCACTTAAAATCTCATGAATTTCACTAAACGGCTCTACCAAGTTAATGCCTCTACGTACAAGCTCAGCTGTTCTACGATCTCGGTCAGACGATGACGGACCAGCATGTGCAGCAGATGATGTACCCACATGTGCAGCAGATGATGGATGGTGAGATGGATGCTCAGAGGATGTACCCGCATGTGCAGTAGACCGAGGAATGATCAGAGGATGTGACACAGACATGTACCATGGATAATAGTCCTCAGTGACCTCTCCAGGAAAACTCGCAACATGATATAGCCTCCGAAACGCCGATACAGATGACTGCATAGTAGTCTGCCACACCCAATCTACACTAGGGGGCCTGGGAGGAACATCAGGCGGGATGCACTGAATACGACCAAATTGTCGAAGACATCGCTCCGGCAAATATGGGACTGAGACTCCACCACATCGAAGATAACCAGAGAACATCGAAATATCTTCAAACGGATGATTAGCTCGATCATCATCGTATGGTGTAAACAGTACATCATCAAGCAACAAAGCATCAAGTCTCTGCCGATAGGTCACTAATCCACCTTCAACAGCATGTTTTGCAATCCACCTACATGCTCTTGGAAGATGTGCAGGAACCGCACCTCTATCGCCCCGCTTACAGATCCTAGGGAAGTGTTCGTAGATCCAGCACTGCAACATAAGTAACATAATACAACTTAATTTAAATACATAAGTAAAATAATACAACTTAATAAATAAAATAATTAAATAAATGTCAATACCTGTAAAAGGGTCATGTAACCTCCTAACTGTCGAGTGTCGTGGACAGCCCCATCTCCCATGTTATCATACAGGAAAACCAATGTCGCGGCAGCCCACGAATAGTGTCGACAACGAGCTAAATCAATAAATAAACTAATGTATTTCGCCTCCACACGCGTATGCGTTTTATCGGCGAAAATGGTGCTGCCAACTAAGTGCAATAGATACGCTCTAGCCGCACACTCAAAGTGATTAGTTTGAATGAGACGACTATATAAGTCACGCAGCCACTGCAATCTATATTGGGCACATTTATTAAAATTAATTTCAGCTAGAGATTCCTCCCAAGTTGCACCTAAGTACTCATGTGCAGCTCTAGCAGCATTATTAGTACTCATATTCACAGGTGCATCAAAAAATTTACCATTCGGTGATATGTGAAGGAGAGTAGCTACGTCGTCTAAAGTAATGGTCATCTCTCCAAATGGCAAATGAAATGAGCTGGTCTCCCTGTGCCATCTTTCAATAAATGCCGAGACGAGACCAGCATCTACCATAGTGAGGTAGGCCGAAGAAAGAGGTAGCAGCCCAGATTCCCGAATCCAACGCTCTACAGGATGTGGCACAGGAACTTCAGAAAACTTCTTCAACTTCAATCCATGAGTAATGACCTTTAACGGTCCACGATCCTGCGAGTAATTACAAAGTAATTAATTAATTAAATAACATTAAACAAATAATTGAATAAATATATTTAAATAAACAATTAATTAAATAAATAATTCAATAAATATATTTAAATAAACAATTACTTAAATCAACTTAAACAACTAATTGAATAAATAAATTTAAACAAACAACAAATTAAATAAACTTAATTAAATAACCTTAAACAAATATTTGAATAAAATAAATTTAAATCAACTTAAACAAATATTTGAATAAATAAATTTAAATAAATTTAACTAAACAATTAATTATATATAAATTTAACTAAACAATTAATTAAATAAACTTAATTTAATATTTAAATATATAAATTTAAATAAACAATTAAATATATAATTGAATAAATATATTTCAATAAACACTTGAATTAAATAGACTTAAAATGCCTCAAATTGAAATATACCTCTCCTTCCCATAGCCGCCGAGCCACGTGGTGCTCATACTGTGTCAACACATGTCTCAACATAGGTCCTCCGGGGAATCCAACATCATCAGCATGTTCCATCTGAGGCTCAGGGACATCCTCCTCCAACTGAGGCTCAGGGACATGGTCCTCCATCTGAGGCTCAGTGACATCCTCCTCCATCTGAGGCTCACGCACATCCTCCTCCATCTGAGGCTCAGGGACATCATCATCGATGTCTTGTCTTCGACGACGATGCCTAATTTGACGATTTGCTTCGTTTCGTCGTCTATTTGATGCTGTTGGTGGAATTCTCTCAACACCATCACCACCTCTATCACCACCTCTATCACCACCTACAATATTGCGAATAATTTGGCCGAAAGCACCTCTCATCCTAGGCACTGCAACATATAAATATATAAATATTAAAAAAAATTATAAACAATAAAAAATCAATGTAACAATATATAAATAATATATTAATAATATATAAATAATATTAACAAATTCGTTTCAAAAAATTTAAAATAATACATAAACACCCGTTTCGAACATTTTCCAGTTCAAACCTTCGAAACTGGGTTTCGAACATTTCCCAGATTGAAACTTTCGAAACTGGGTTTCGAACATTTCCCAGATTCAAACTTCCGAAACTGGGTTTCGAACATTTCCCAGATCCAAACTTTCGAACAAGCGTTTCGAAACTTTCCCAGAACTTTCGAAAGTTTCACCTGGCATTGCATTTCGAAGATTTCAATTCAAGAAACTTTCGAAAGTTTCTCGTTTCGAAGATTTCCAAAAGTTCGAGGATTGCATTTCGAAGGTTTCATATTCAACGAAACTTTCGAAAATTCTGGAATTGAATCATACAAATGCATTTCGAAATTTTCAAAAACAGCAAATATTCGAATGGGAACTTACTTTTGCGTTTCGAATGTTTGAGATCTTCGAAGGTAAGGTTGATTCTGAATCGAATGTTTGAAATGTTCGAATGATTTGGTGAAAAGTGTGAGTAAAATTTTTTTTTGGTTTTTATATATGTGATAGAGGGTAAAATTGTCTTTTACGCATCACTGGGGGGTGGCAGGTCAAAGTGGGGGGGTGCCTGGTACAAAAACTCCTGAAATGAATGTTAAAGAAAAAGTACCAAGAAAATATGGACAATATCGGTTAACTAACCATACTCGAAAACATTGTCCAAATGTTACGGTCACCTCTATCAATTATCTTAATTTAAAATTTCTATTTATGTATTTTTATGAACTATATTAATTATATATATATATATATATTATTTTTGTTATTTCAATAAAATTTGAAAAAAAATTAAAATAAATGTTTTTTTTTTTAAAAAAACTTTGGGAAATCCCCATTTAGAACTTCGACTTCCTAATATTTTATCGTAATTTAAAATTTCTATTTATGTGTTTTTATGTATTTTTATGAATTATATATATATATATATTATTTTTGTTATTTCAATAAAAATTGAATTTTTTTTCAAAAGGCCTTGGAAAATCGTCATTTAGAACTTGGGCTTCTTTAAGGAAGTCGTCATTCCAAATGGCAACTTATAACTATAAAAAAAAAAAAAAATATATATATTTTAATATTTAATTTTCAAAAGAGAGTAGTTTGATAAAAAAAAATTCAGAAAAAGGTTATTTAAAAAAAAAATTCCCCACATTTTTTCTCCATGTCATTAATTTTTTAAATCTCAATAACTATATTTTTGGCTTCCTTGCCTTACCATCACCAATTCTCTTCTATACTTCTTTTACTTCAAATGTGGGTTTTATTGAGTTCAATAAATATAACAGTCGAATAAAAACTTGTATTCATCAACGACAAGTTTATAAATATCACTAATTATCTTCTATACTTCTTTTATTTTTGTGTGTTTTAATTGTTATTTAAATATATTTATTATTTTATTTTTTCAACAAAATGACCCATAACTAACCATGGAAACATGGATATGAAAGTAGACATGAAAAAAAAAAATACATCGTTTAAACTAATTTTATACATAAACTAGTTTTACATTCAATAAAATTTGAGAAAATTGTAGATCTTTTCACAAGTTGGTTATGAAATAGACTTTCATGACAATTGACAATGATAGATTCCTATGAGATAGACTTTTTTTTTCTCTTCATTCTAAAAAGTTTAGCAGTATAACTCACATATAATGTAAAAGAAAAAAGATTACGTGAGGCTTAAATTTGCATCCCAAATATTAAATCTCTTCGTAGTTATCATATGAGTTATAATTACGCGATGAATGAAAATAAATTTGATAAGTTTGAAATTTGATCATTTGATTTGATGTATTATGTATAAGGTTCTATTAAAAAATATTTATGAATATAAAAAAATTTGTATCTACTTTTTCTTTTAAAAAATAAATTTGAATGTAATTTTACTCCTTAATTTGGTGGATCCTTTCCATTCATTTATTTTCTAGCAATTTTGATTGGGATTGCACATGAACCAACTTTTGTGTTTGGAATTGAACGAAAAAACCTTGATTGGGGTTTTTTAAAACTACTTTAATGCTTTATGGTGCAAATGGGACCCTAGCTTGTCTTATTAATATTGATATTATAATAGATATGATAACATCTATTATGTATATTTAAAATAGATTATGCCGTCATCTCATAATATTTTCTTTAAATATGTAAACATTTTTCACCTCAGCAGAAAAGTTGATGTATACGTCTTCATAGAGATTAGAGAGTTGTCTCTACTCAGTTTCTAAATAGTTTTTCCACAAATTCTATACATCATTCGCTATCTTATATTGTATCTTCTATTTAAATTATTTCATAACGGATACTCAAAATTTTCTAAATTAATCCTACCTTATTATTTCATAACGTCACATTATTATTTCATAACGTTTTTCCAACAACTTTCACATTAATTCCACATTACTACTCAATACTTTTTTTGTCTGCATTAATCGACTTCACATTTTTGCCTCTACTAATCATCTACTTATTTGTTAACAATTATATACATCTTTTCAGAATATATAATATTAAACTTAATAACATGAGAAGTTTCTTCAACTTCTTCTGAATTGAGAGTACATATGTCTCTCTTGCTTACCCCTAACATATATTTCGACTATTTATATGTGTCTTTTATTGTTGGGTACTTCTCTTCTATAAATTATATTGATAAAATTGAATATATATTATTGATATAACTACTATATCAATTAGGGCTGGAAATAGGTTAGGTCGTCCGTCAGGGGCCTATTGCCTGGCCTACTTATAGTCTGGTCTGGCCTAGCCTATTTAATAAAAATGTTAGACTCATGCTATTTTTAAAGCCTATTTATTTAAATAGGTCAGACTCAGACTTATAAAAAAGTCTATTAGGTACTTCTCTTCTATAAATTATATTGATAAAATTGAATATATATTATTGATATAACTACTATATCAATTAGGGATGGAAATAGGTTAGGTCGTCCGTCAGGGGTCTATGGCCTGGCCTACTTATAGTCTGGTCTGGCCTAGCCTATTTAATAAAAATGTTAGACTCATGCTTTTTTTAAAGCCTATTTATTTAAATAGGTCAGACTCAGACTTATAAAAAAGTCTATTAGGTCTTACAAGCTGACCTATATATATTTTATTATTTATTAATGTTATTATTTATTAATAATATTACTTCCTATTTTAAAGTCTATCAATTAGGCAATCACTTAAGTCGTTTCATATTCGGTAGTCGTTCTATATTCGGTAGCGATTTCATATTCTGTAGCGATTCCATATTCGGTAATCGTTTCATATTTGGTAGTAGTTCAATTAGGTAATCACTCCATAGTCGTTGAGATATAATAACGGGTGCATTTGTTTCAGGAAAAAAATCTATTCTTTGAAACCAAAAATCAATTTTTATGGTTTAAATGGTGTTTGTTTCATATTTTTTAAAAATCATTTTTTGTTTAATATATATAGATATATAAAATATAATATTTAAATATTTTAATGTTAATAAGTCTTTTAAATAGGCTTTTAGGTCAGACCAAACTTTTAAAAAGGTCAGGTCAAACTGAGAAAAAAAAGTCTATGATAGGCTGTAGGTCAGACTTATGTCTAAAAAATTAATCGTAGGTCAGGCTCAGGTCTTTCAAAGTCTGGTCTGGCCTGACCTATTCTCATCTCTAATATCAATAATCATTTGACAATTGAGACATAAAACTTCATATTAATTTTTTAAAAATCCATTTAAATTAAATAAATTAAAATATATCTACACAACGTGCGGGTTAGCATCTAGTTATTATTAATAGACATGACAACGAGTGTTGAAATATGTTTTTTATTCAATCATCCCCACACTTAATTAGTCAAGAAAAAATATGTATCTTTCAAAGTCTGGTCTGGCCTGACCTATTCTATAGTCCTTAATTTTTATAGAGTGTGAAATTTAATTTCTCTTTTTTTTTTTTTACAAAGTTCATATTTCTTTGTCTCACATTCGTATTTATTTTTATATATAATAATAAATTTAAAAATTATATTTATTATAATTAAAAAAATTATTATTATAAAATAATAAAATTAAAAAAATTATAATTATAATTTCTATAGAGAGAAAATTATAATTTATAATATATTGAATATATATATATATATATATAATTTAAAAATGACAATAATATTATTAACGAAGTGAGTTCGGAGGTGGTTGCAGGTGAACATCAATTCACAAAATTCTTCTCTATCCTGAATTTTAATTTTAAGGAAAATTCGCACCTACATTCAGTTAAATTGAATTTTTTTCCGTCGAAATCATGACGAATTCGAATGGATATATGCATGTTAGAATGAATATTTACACGCACATATTGTATTATTATTCATATATCTTAACCATTATTTATGTTGATAGATCGATAGAGAAGACATCAATACAGAAGAGATGAAAAACACTTTTTCTGAATTTATGTTCTTCTAATTTCTAATTTAGTCTTTTCATTATTTTTAATTATAACTTTTTTTAAAAAAAACTAATTTTTACAATTCAAATTTTATTTAAGTAATTTGAAACCCTTAAAATCATCACATGCTATCGACGTATTCATGAAGCAAGTCTAGATCATTAATTTTATTTAATTGTCACATCATCATAATTGAATGTGAAATTTAGACGTGTGCAAGATTTTTAAGGTCAAAAGAAAGACAATTGATTTGATAAATTTGGTATGGTGGTTGATTCTCTATCCAAGAAAGAAAAGGAAAGTTACGTAGGGGCTACCTAGCCTCCTCTTCTCCCCAATTGCTATACATAAGGAAAATGTTGATACAAACAATCAAATGAGTTCTACAAATCAAATTGGTTAATAAAAAAACTTGGACCCAAGATTTTCTAGTTATTTTATATCTATAAATATTATTTTGATATTCCACAATTTTGGACACCCTATGTTTTATTGTTCCATTTAAATCTCTGTTTCTCGAATGTTATAATTTTGTTTAGATATACTATGATTTATTCTCTTGTAGACTATAATCTTATTGTTTGGCTGCCTCCTTTCATTTTTGGCCGCCTCTCAACATGAAACTAGAGAACCCTAGTTTCTGTGTTGCCCCCTCTTAATTAGGGTTTGCCATTTTGGACTTTTTTTGTTTAAGTTGGTTTGGGCTTGGGTTTCAACAATAACTAAATCCTGTAGCCCATTTAAGTCTGTTTATTTTTATTATTATTATTTATTTTAAGAAATTGGGTTGATTTCCTTCATAATTAAATATTAATTTTATCATAAAAAATACAAATAAATATTGTTGAATTTAATTAGATGTGATATTTTCTAAAGCTCTTTTATTTATTTATTTAGTTATTTATTTATTTATTCTATTTATTTATTTTATTTTATTCTTATTTATTTATTTATTTATTTCTATTTATTTATTTATTATTTTTATTTTATCTATTTATTTATTCATTCAGTTACTTATTTTACTTTATTTTATTATTCATTCATTTATTTATTTTAATGAACTAATCCAAAATCAATTTATCTATTAAATGTAACCCTTTTTTTTTTTAATCTTTGAGTTGTTAGGACACAAGTAGTACAACTTGATATTCTAAAATTTCTTTATTTGTTTTATTTTTTCTATTTATTTATTTATTCATTTATTTATTTTAATGAACTAATCTAAAATCGACCTATTTATTAGATGTAACTCTTTTTTACCTTTGAGTGTTAAAACACAAGTTGTACTACTTGGTGGTTTTGAAACTCAATTTAAAAATCGAGAATAATAAAATATATATTTTTTTAAAGGATTAAATTAGATGTGACATCTTCTTTATTCCTTGAGTTTTGGGACACGAGTTGTACAACTTGATCGTCTTAAAACTCATATTTTAAAATATTTATTCAAATAAAACTCTTTATTTCTCTATTTTGTCAAAAACATTTTTTTATCACAAGACAAATTTTCTTTAAAACACAATCAAACATCTGCATTTTTCAAGAACTACGTAGCTTTGATTTCTCCATCGCACCGGGAGATACGTAGGAGCAAGATCACATTCTTGTCAAGCACATAAATAAAAATTTCTTTTTTTTGTCCTTTATTTATTAAGTACATATTTATTTCAAAATCATATTTTAAATATAGTAATAATTGTTATTCATATTTAATAATAAGAAAAATAAACATACTTAAGTTAAAATTAATTTTGCACAATTATTATAGGTAACCGTTGTTTTAACGGATGTCGTAGGGTGCTAATACCTTCCCTACGCATAATCGACTCCCGAACTCAAAATTTGGTTTCAAAGACCACATTTTTTATTTTTACTATTTTAAGGGTTTCCCAATATTTTCCTATTTTAAAATAAATTTTGGTGGCGACTCCATTGAATTCGAGAAACACTCGAAATTTTAGGCCGCGACAGCGTGTGTTGTTGAAAGAGTTAGGGTAAATACTTGCACGTTTGACGAAAAAACAAAA
>PGTU02003990.1:0-41780 GCA_002896215.2 Cicer echinospermum
CCTCAAACTGCCAGCTCGGGGAGTGATGGAGTGGACAACAGATATTGTGAAGGATGCGACACAAGGGGACGAGGTTGGAGGCCACCAACGATTTAGGAGGTTTGATGAGGGTGTTTTGGAGCACAGAGGTCCTAGTGATGACACACTGTGAATACCATGTCTCAGATAAGCAGTGAGCTCCTTCATCACGTATATCAAGTATTTGACATAGTGTGGTGGGATTAATTTCCATATGAACCCCTTTCAGTACCATACTGAAATTAGTCATGCCTTTTGATCCTTTTGAAGCGGCATAGAAAACCCTTACTAGACGCGGGTACTGTGGTTCATTGATTTTGAAAAATGAGGTCCAACCAAGTTGTTCAAACATTTCTTCAATGTTGAACCCTCCTTGTTTGATATCAGCAAGGTCAATGATTTTTCCATTTACCACTGACTTGTTTTGCCATTTTGAAGTGTAGACCGTTTCTAATTCGTTCGAATCAAACAGTGAAGTGTTGGCAGAAATTTTTGTTGATGACGAAGGGGTTTTGATGAGAAGGTTTGGCCCTTTTTGGAGTTGAATTTGATTTTGCATGAGGAGTCTGTTGTGCCGGTTCAGCAAGAGGAGTGGTCTCTGAATCATCAGAGTTGATGACATGGATTGTATTGTCCTGAGGAGGTGCCTTGCTGGTCGAAACAGCTCCAGACATGATTCTGGAGGAACGCCTGGAAGGAGTTGAGGAGGAGGATTTTTTGACGATTTTTGGAGTAATAGAAGGAGATGAGCTTTTGGATGGTTTGAGATGAAGAAATGGTGTTCATGGAAGTTGCTTCAGATTGGTTTTCCTCATGACAATCTGACTCAGTGCTTGAGTAAACGTCTTGGTTTTCCTCTGGTTCTCGAAGGCTGTACTCTAGCGATATGCATTTTTGAGATCAACCGTCAACCAGGCTATGTTATCATTTGATAAAGCACCTCACTTAGGGAAAAATCAGCCACTAAAGTATGCACCAAACATCCATGTGGAACGTAGGCATCCCATAATACCAAGTCTCTATCACTCAAGAGTTAGAGAAATATGTTTTTATTGATTAAATATGTTGACAAACCATAAGATATATTAAAGATTACTATACACCAATCCCTATTAGTACTCCTATACAAAATCATCCCTATTAATACTTCTATAACCAACCAAATCCTTATACCTAAGTGGATATTTTAATAAATCATAACAGAACAAATTTTGACACTCCCTCTAAGTTGGTGAGTAGTGTGTTCTCCATTCCCACTTGGATACAATTCTTTCAAAATTGGATGCTGTTTAGCCCTTTAATTAGAAGAACGTGCAAAGGTTTACTTCGGAGGAGACATATGGAGTGCAAATTAGTTCACTATCGAGTTTTATTTTTTATTTTAATGAAATGTTTGTCAACTTCATATGCTTGGTCTGTCATGGTGTACTGGATTATGTTCTATGCCAATAGTAGATTTATTATCACAAAAAGTTTCATTGGTTCATCCCACTTATCTCAGATTTTCCAAAATGATTTCAACCCATAGTAACTCGCATATCCCTTGTGCCATTGCCCTAATTCTGGCTTCAACATTGGTCTGAATACCACACTTTTGTTTCTTACTCTTATTAGTCACAAGATTCTCAACATAGGAAAGTGAAAATTATCATGTGGTTGATCTTCTATCTACAGCAAACCCTGTATAGTCAACATCAATATATGCCTTCAAGACCCATATTTCTATTTTGTCTAAACAAAATTCCTCTTCCAGGGGTTCTTTCAATATTGCACCGATTCTGAGTGCAGCTTGCAAGTGTACCTCCTTTGGGTGGTGCAAGAATTGATTGACTAAGTCTTACAACGAATGCAACATCAGGTCTAGTATGTGACAGATATATGAGTCTTCTAACTTATCTTTGGTACATTTCCTTGTCAATTGTAATGTCTTCTTCTGGATTTCCCATTTTCAAATATGGATCTATGGTGTACTTGTTGGCTTACATGCTGGTCTTGCCCGGTTCTTGCCAGACATTTGTGATGTATTTTGTTGGATATGAAATAATCCCTTTCTTAGAGCGAGCCACTTCAATTCCCAAGAAATACTTCAATTTTTCCAAGGTCTTAATCGCAAATTCTTTGGCTAGGTATTATCCTAATAGTTGTTGCTCCTTTTCATCATAATCACCTGTCTTTATAATGTGTCCACATATAACCAATAACACTGTATAACCCCTAACTTAGAGTATTTGATAAAAAGGGTATGATCTCCTTGGCTTTGTTTGAATCCTAGACCCTCCATGACTCTAGCAAACCTCTCAAACCATGCTTGTAGAGCCTTCTTTGGCTTGCAAACAGTGTTGGCAACAATATGCTCCACTGTATCCTGGGTAAGTCCAATAAACTCTTCTTCTAGATCTCCTATGAGAGGAAAACATTTTTACATCAAATTGGGCAAGTTTCAACTGTAAATTAGCTATTAAAGATAATATACACCTAAACAAACTCATATTGCAACCAGAGCAAATATTTCCAATTGAATCCACTCCATACGTTTGAGTAAATCTTAGCTACCAACCCTGCCATTGTACTTTACAATTTATACCCATTGCATCCTACAGGTTTTTTCCCATTTGTAGAGGCGACCAAATCCACCAGTATTCGTTCTTGTTCAATGCTTCCATTTCCAAGTCCATGGGCTTGTTTCCATTCCTTTCATACAATGCTTCAAATAGAGAGTAGGTGTAGTGGTTAGTGTTTAGACTTGTGAGGGAAGACCTTTATGGGTAGGTGAGAATTGTTCAAAGCATAGGCAGTTGGGTAGAGGATAGAGTTGGCGTTGGTACATGGCCTAATATTCTCCATTACGGGCAAATTGGGATATGGAGGTCATCATAAGTGCGGTTGTGTGGACTCTGATTCAAGTGCATGGGAAGATTCATAGATTGGCTCGCTAGAGTTAAGTGTCAAAGGTGAAGTTATCTCATGTAAAATGCTCTTGGATGTGAATAGATTCAAGAATGGCCTTGTGTTCGTATATACTTAGATTCTTCCCTATCTTATATCAGTGCCATCATTCCATCTTTCTTAGAATTAATTTCAGTCTCAACATTGCATTTCCTTCATTTCCATCTTTTCAAAATCAATTTTAGAGTGGACACATTGGGTAGACACGACCTCCATGGGAGTTTTGAATCCCAAGGCACAGAATGTAAACATTTATGAGATATGAAGCAATTAGTACTGCTTCTTCCCCAAAAATTTCCCGGGAACCTTATTTGAAATAACATAGCATGGATTTGATCTAAACAAGTGCCCATTTTTTCTTTCAATAATTCCATTTTGTTAGGGTGTTTTATCACATGAGGACTCAGAATAATGCCCTCTTTCTTTAAAGAAAGAATTAAGACCATGATTAAAGTCATCTTTGGCATTATTAGACCTAATCTTCTTTGTTGAAAGTAAATATTAGTATGTGTAAAAATAGAAAGTCTGTAAGTATTCCTGTCATTATGTGTATTTCTCACATAAATTTTATATAAGAACTTCCGTCGTTGTAGTTGAAACACACTATTATCAACATGTCTCTCAATATTTCTTCTCATTCAACCTGGATCCAGAGCCTGTGAAGGACAACTCTGATCTTCACCTACCCGGTGGAGCCCACTGTCTCTGGTGAATTTTTTTTTTCTTTTTCGCAAACCGTTTTCTCAACTTCGGTTTCCCCCCTCCTTGTCTTGCTACGCTGTTCCCTCAATTTTTTTTCCTGCCGTTCTCTTCCGATGTCCTTTTTCGACAACGACCACTCGAACAATGTTTGACACCCCAGATCGGCCACCCTCGCCCCCAGGCGTGACGGCGCATTTGACTGCTGTTCACGACGCCGCTCCTTGTAACTCCATATATGCCCTGAGTTTTCAGTTTCGAGTCATGGATATACGAGTTCTCTAATTCAAACAACGCCTGTTTTCCCAGTTTGACACGCGTTTTTTGGGCATTTTTACCGACCATGACGTCTCTGTCTGAAACAAAGAGCATCTTTCTTTACCAACTACATCACCTCTCCTTTCCTGTTGAAAAAATTGAATGGATCAAATATGACAGGTGAGCCGCCGACATCAAACTATGGTGCTAGTCAAGGTTACGGGGACCATCTGACTCAAAATCCTGAAAAGGTGGTTTGCGGCAGAAACATCAAATGAAGGAGATAGATACTCAATTGTGCAATGTCATTAAGTCTACACTTCATCCAGATGTTAAACCCAATTTTCCGTTCACATATCACATGTGAATCGGATTGGAGTTAGGCAAAAACACTCTACACTAATGACACTCAACGTCTTATGGAGTTTGTCACCACTTGCTGAATATCATTACTACTAAGACGATAAATGGCTCTATTCATCATATCTTGGCTCCGTTCATAGTGCACTTCATGATTTTAATGAGCTTCCCCCTCCTATTGCAAGTAATCCACTTGAACACCTTCTTCATGCTTCTTGCACTCTATGGCCTACCCTAGGAGTACTCTGCAACTCGTGATCAAATTTTGGGGTCTGTTACTGTTCTTTATATGTCTACTATCTCAGCGATCCTCCTTCGAGTAGCAGCAAACACATCCAACTGAGCCCTCTATTACTTTAGCTCCGATGACATTGTTGACCTTGCATCTTTGGGACATAATCAAAGTCGTTCTCATGGAAGACCATCCAACTCAAAGCCTCGTTCCAAATGTGAGCATTGTAATCGGCTTGAACACACTATTGATCGTTGTTGGAAGTTACATGGTAAACTTTCGCTTTCGATAAATGCAACTTAGCTCGATCCTTCTGCCACTATTCAGACTACACCATCTCCACAGAGCTCCCCGACAAATTATGAATCCGATGGGTTCAGAGTCATCCAAACTCTTGTTCTACTACTTCAGTCGCACAACACGTAATCCATCTCCTCATATATTGATTTGTGTTATCATCGCCTTTCCTCCCGTGCATTACACTTGCTTGTCTTATGCATCTTTTGTTTCTATTCCTAAATCTCCAGGTGAAGCATTATCCCACCCTGAGTAGAGGCAAACAATGCTTGATGAGATGTGTGCTCTACAAAGCAGTGGTACTTGAGAGCTGGTCCCTTTACCTCATGGGAAGTCTTTAGTGGTTGTCGTTGGCTTATACGGTAAGTTTGACCCTGATGGTAAGATTGATCAATTTAAGGCTAGTTTGGTAGCCAAGGGATATGCTTAGATTTTTGGTTGGATTATAACGATACCTTCTCACCTGTTGCCAAAATGGCATCTGTCATACTGTTTTTTTTTCGATTGCCGCAATTCTACATTGGTCTCTCCATCAACTTGACATTAAAAATGCTTTTTTGCACGGTGATTTGGAAAAGGAAGTTTATGTGGAGCAACCACCAGGTTTTGTTGCTCAGGAGGAGTCTTCCACCATGGTTTGTAGGCTACACATGTCCCTTTATGGTCTTAAACAGTCTCCCAGAGCTTGGTTTGACAGATTCAGCTCGATAGTACAAGAGTTTGGTTGATTCGTAGTGAAGCTGATCACTTTGTATTTTATCGTCACTCAGTCCAAAGTGCACCTATCTTATTGTTTATGTGGATGAAATTGTCATAACTGGTAGTGATAGCAAAGAATACTCCAGTTGAACCCATCAGAGGAAATCTTCATAATTTGTCAGGGAGCCTTGTGGAGATGGTGTAGTCTGAATAGTGGCAGAAGGATCGAGCTGCGTTGCATTTATCAAAGGTGAAGGTTTACCATGCAACTTCCAACCGCGATCAATAGTGTGTTCAAGCCGATTACAATACTCACATTTGGGACGAAGCTTAGAGTTGGATGATCCTCCATAAATGCGACTTTGACTATGTCCCAGAGATGCAAGGGCAACAGTGTCACCTGAAGCTAAAGTAATAGAGGGCTCAGCTGGATGTTTTGCTGGTACTTGAAGGAGAATCGCTGAGGTAGTAGACATATCCAGAACAGTAACTGACCCCAAAATTTGATCATGAGTTGCAGAGTACGCCAAGGGCAGGCCATAGAGGGCAAGAAGCATGAAGAAGGTGCTGCTTTGGTCCAACTCCTTTTGTTCAACTGGATTACTTGCAGTAGGAGAGAGAAGCTCATTAAAATCGTGAAGTGCACTATGAACAGTGCCAAGATATGAAGAAATAGAGCCATTTATCGTCTTCGGATTAATGATATTCAGCAGCCAATGACAAATTCTATAGAGACGTTGAGTGTCATTAGTGTAGAGTGCCTTTGCCTGACTCCAAATCAATTCACACGTGTGATGTGGACAGAAAATCCGTTTAACGTCTGAATGAAATGTAAACTTAATGACACTGCACAACTGAGCATCAATCTGTTTCCATTTGGTTGTTTCAGTCACAACCACCTTTTCAGAACTTTTAGTGAGATGGTCCTCGTAACCTTGACCAAGCATCCAAAGTTTAATGTCGGCTGCCCAACTTTCATAATTTGATCTACTCAATTTTTTGACAAATAGAGAAGAGGTGATGTAGTTGGTAAAAATGTTCTTTCTTTAAGACAGAGACGTCATGGTTAGTATAGAGTGGCAGAAAGCGCGTCCGAACCGAAGAAGCAGAAGCTGTTTGAACTGAAATGCGTATATCCATGACTGGAAACTGAAAACTCAGGGCATATATGGAATAAAAAGGATGAGGCGAGAGCAACAAAAGAAGCTGCATCGTGAACGGCTGCCGGATGCGCGGTCACGCGCGATGGAAGTGGGCGGCGCGTGGGATGTTTGTTGACGACGCGCGTTGAGGTATGGACCGATATGGGGTGTTCGACGCTGTTGGAGTGGTTGTTTGCCGAAAAAAGGTCGTTGGAGAGAACAACAGTAGTGACGGCAGAGCATGGCGGTTGAAAAAAAGTTGAAATAATAGCGTAGCACAGACAGAGACGGAGAAACCGAAGTTGAGGACACGGTTTGCCGTAAAAAAATTTCTCACCGAAGACAATGGATCCACCAGGTAGTTGAAGATTAGGGTTGTCTTTCAACAGGCTCTGTATACCATGTTAAATGAAAAGAAAATATTGAGAGACATGTTAAATAACCCGTGTGTTTCAACTACACACTTTATATAGACCATAATGATAAACAATCATAATGGCAGGAAAAGTTACAGTTAGGAATACTTACAGACTATCTATTTTATTTACATACTAATATGTCATTTTAACAAATCATTCTACATACTAATATTTACATATTATCTATTTACATACTATCTAACAAATCATCTATTTATTTTATTTCATACTATCTATTTTATTTACATACTAATATATCTATTTATTTACATACTATGAGTCTATGTTTTTCTATAAATAGATATTAGTATTGAAATCTTTTATAATTAAGTTAACATAAAAGCTATTATCAATAATAATCATACCTTATTATTTTCTCTTCTTCTTTTCTCTAAAATCCCATAACTTCAACATGGTATCAGAGCCTATTTCAATCCTCCTTGAACTGTTTGCCAATATTCCGCTTCCGAGTTCCAACAATTAGGGAATATAATCATAGTTTCTCTTTTTTTCAATGTGAACATTCCTTCTTCAAACCACTATCGTGTTACATTCCAACACTGGTTTCACTCGTTTTCTCTTCAGTTCGCTACTACCGCCGCCACTATTTCCGACAAACAACCCTCTGCCCTAAAAAAAACTGAAGAAAATAAAAATCCAAAAAAGTTTAAGTTTCTCCGCCGTATCCCTTATCTTTTCTGATCACCGAGTTTATCCTTAGTCTATTTAAATACACACCGCACACTCTCCATCTGTCCAATTCTTCTCTATCCAATTATTTCTTTGTTCTTCATCTGCAGTTTTCTACCATCTCCAGGGCTAGAATATTAAAATTACAAGAAGCATTTGACCTTGTTAAGTTGCAAGTGCAATGGCTTCTTCCTTGGATATGTCACTTGATGATAGAATTAAGAACAAGAGTAACAGAGGCAGAGGACGTGGCAGAGCCCATTTTGGCAGTGAAAGTTGGACTCCTAATGGTAGAAGAATGACTGGTCTTGGTAACGGTGGAAGAACAACTGGTGCTGTTCGCAGAGGTCCACTTATGGTCAACAAAGGCATTTTGTCCAAAAAGGCAATCTTTCTGCTGCCCTTCATGTAAGTCACCAGAAAACAAAAACTCTTGGATTGTTGATTTTGGTGCCTCGGATCACATGACTGGGGGACATCAATGTATTTAGTAAATACACTCCATGTCAAGATGGATTTTTTGTCCAGATAGCAGATGGTACTACCTCCAAGGTGGTTGGTAAAGGTTCAGTGGTTATCTCTAAAGATATTACCCTTGATTCAGTTTTACATGTTCCTAAACTAGATTGCAGTTTATTGTATATCAATAAATTAACCAAAACTTAGGATGTGTTGCTAAGTTCTTACCACATTTTTGTGAATTACAGGATATGAATTCGGGGAAGATGATTGGCAATGCTGAGGAGAGTGCATGCCTTTACTTCCTTAGAATTGAAGACCAAAATAAGAGATCCTACAAGGCTGCCCTTTTGCGTTCATCAAAGAATGATAATGATGTAATGTTATGGCATTATCGCCTAGGACACCCAAATTTTATGTATTTGAAAAAAATATTTCCATCCTTATTTAATAAAGACTCTGGTTTTTTCGAATGTGAAATGTGGGAATTAGCCAAACACACCAAATCCCATTATTCCATACAACCTTATAAACCGTCTAAACCTTTCACACTCATTCATAGTGATGTGTGGGGACCTTCAAGAGTGAGCAATGTTAATGGATCAAGGTGGTTTGTCACTGTAAGACCCATAATTTTAAAGTACCATTTATGTATTTTTGGTGTATTTTGGATTTGGCTCGGAGGCTTTTAAGCCAAAGTAATAATATTTTGGAGTTTTATAATCAAAAAGATATTTTGATGCAATTTAAATTTCTCGTCGATAAATAAATTGAAATTAACTGCGGTGAATCCTTTTACGGATAATTCAATGCGTTTCGGGTGAAACGGTAATTTAACAAATATCTGGATATTTTTGAGATATTTGTTAAGTTATATTTATTATCTATATATGTTTGTTTGGAGGGAAAAAGAAAGGAAAACTAGAAGGAAGGAAAATGAAAAGAAAATAGTATAAAAGGAAGGAAGGAAAAAGGAAGAAAGGAAAAACAAAGGAAAGAAAAAGAAAGGAAGGAAAATTGAAAAATTCCATCGTCTTCTTCCTCTCCCGCGGCAATTTCCCTCCTTTCTCCCATTTTTCAATTTCGTCGCTTTCTTTTCTTCAAAACTAGTAACCCAAGGTTGGGTGAGAGTTAGATCAAGGTTTTCGCAACTCCACTCTTCCTCTTTGATTCGAAACGAAGAAAAACGGTATTTGAGATCCAAACACAAACCCCTCCGTTTCTTCTAGATCCAAGCTTCATTTCTCGAAGAGATAGAAGGGAAAGTTGCTCACCACCACGCTACGGTGCTAGTGAACTAATTTGGAAGCGGCGTTGCGAGCGGAGATTTTTACCGGTTTTACTCGCGGTACCGGAAACCCACGTTAAAGCTAACGTTAAGGTAAGGGCTCCTTCCAAACTTCTAGTTTGCATTAGGGATTTATCTGTGGTTGTGTGGGAAGGAATTTGCTAGGGTTTAATGTATCGATTTGGGGAAAAACGTAACTAATGTGTTATGGGTAAAACCTTAGAGTTATGTTTTGTTTATATTGATGAATGTTTCGTGGTAAATGAATTTGAAGTCATTGTGTATGATTATGAGTAAATGAAATTTAATGTATCTGGGTGTTATGTTGTGTTGATTTGTGTACGTCGTATTTGGCGTGTTCATACTTGATGTTTGTTAATTGGTGTGGTTGTTGTGAATTATGGTTTGAATGTGAAAGTATGTCTGAATTTGTTTCTGTGGAATTTGAAAATCATTAGAGTTAAACGAGTATTAAAAATGGGAAATCTTTTAATACCTCGGTTTACTTAATGTGCATTTGAGGAAAATGTTTAAGTTAACTGGGCGTTGAGAATGGGGAATCTCTTAATGTCTCGGTTACTTAACTATCGTTTTGAAAATCGTTTCGGTAAATGAGTATTAAGAATGGGGAATCTCTTAATGACTCGTTTACTGAATGTTTTGTGAGAAAATCGTTTAAGTCAAAAGTATATTAAGAATGGGGAATCTCTTAATATGTCTGTTTGCTTAACGTTTTGTTTTGAAAATCATTAAGATAAATCGGTATTAAAGAACGGGGAATCTCTTAATGACTTATTTATTTAATGTTGTTTTGAAAGTCGTTTAAGTTAAATGGGTATTAAAAATGGGGAATCTTTTAATATCTGCATTTGCTTAGCGATTGGTGTGGATGGAGTCTGTGTATGCTCATGCATTTCATTCTGGTAAATTGTGTTGACCCGTGACAAGTGACACCTTGGTAAACTGTATTGACCCGTGATAGGTGGTACGTTTACGATTTACGTTTTTGGTAAATTGTGTTGACCCGTGATAGGTGACACCTTGGTAAACTGTACTGACCCGTGATAGGTGGTACGTTTACGATTTACGTTTTTGGTGAATTGTGCTGACCCGTGATAGGTGGCACCTCGGTAAACAGTACTGGTCTGTGATAGGCGGTACGTTTACGATTCTCGCTTTTTCTTTTAGTAAATCGTGTTGACCCGTGATAGGTGACACCTCGGTAAACTGTACTGACCCGTGATAGGTGGTACGTTTATGATTTACGCATTTTAGTAAATCGTGCTGACCCGTGATAGGTGGCACCTGGGTAATTGGTACTTTGGCCTGCGATAGGCGGTACAATTATGATTTACGGCCCTTCGAGGAGGGTTTTGGTTTGGAATTTCGAGTCCATGCATTTTGGCATATACGCATTGCATTAGGGTGCTTGGCACGCGGGTCGTAATTGATTTGAGTTAATGATTGAGTGATTTGAATTTTGATTTATCGTGATAATTGCGTTGAAAGTGTTATGTGTTGATTATTGTGTGTAAGTGTGATGGTTATCGAGATCCCAATTGCCGTGGTAATCGCGTAGGAATTGCTAAGTGTTAGGTTGTGGACTTGATTAGGAATGACTTGAGTTAATTCATGAATTTTTGGAAAAACGATCAGGGAAATCGATTTCCCAATCGATTGGATAGTAAACAGGGACTTGGCCAAATGGACAAAATCGATTTGCCAATCGATTTTGTAATCAGTTTTCGAAAACCATTTACGAAATCGATTGCCCAATCGATTGGGCCTAAGTCAGGGGCTCAGCTATCCTGTCAATCGATTGCCCAATCGATTGAATCAAGCCAGAGTTCAAAATTTCACTAAAAACCTTCAGGAAATCGATTTGGAAGTCGATTGGTATTAAGTCAGGGGCTTAGTTATCCTGTCAATCGATTGCCAAATCGATTGATTCAGCCCAGGATTCTGTTTTCCTTAAAAACCTTCACCCCAATCGATTTCCCAATCGATTGGCTCAATGAAAATCCTCAGTTTGAGTTAGATGATTGATTTCTCATTAATTTATCCATGTCTTGATTTGTTATGTGTTAATTAGGAGATTGAGAACTTCATTTCACTTTCATTTTAATTGGCAAAGTATTGTATGAACTTTTAGCATATTGAAAATCCTGTTAAGGTGCATGCTTAGTTGAAAAGTTATTTTTAGCATGTAAAAACTTAATTGCTATGTGTTAACTGTTATTTTTTTGGTTGGTGACCCTTTACAATTATTGTGGAAATCTGGGCTTTGCCCTCAGATGAGAGTCAGGACGGTCCTACCGGTTCGTATCCTACGGACGAGAATGGAGATGGGAACGCTTGACTGCAGTTTCGATAGGAGGATCTCACGGGGCGCGTGGAGATTACTCAGGGTGTATAGCTTTTTGGTAGGATGATCAGATTAGGATGATGTATAGGACTAGGTGTCCTTCTTTTTGGTTTGGAGTATGTTTAGGTTGGAAAACTGTACTTATACTATTATTGTCAGTTGACTTCTTATTTGAATGGTTCCATGTACCATTTGATGTTGTGTAAATGTTTTGGGTTTATAATTGGAGAAACTTTTCCGCTGCTTGTAAATTATAATGACTCAATTATTTATCCAAAGGCATTTCCTGATTTAATTCTTTGTTTGTTTTCAATTACTTCTAAAAAAAAAATATACCCTCGCTTTGAAAAACGGGGTGTTACAGTCACCTTTATTGACGACCATACAAGAGTCATTTGGGTGTTCCTCATGAAAGAAAAATTAGAAGTTGGGAGTGTATACGTGAACTTCCATAAAATGGTCCAAGCCTAATTTCGAAGCAACATTGAAGTACTAAGAACCGATAATGGAGGGGAGTATTTCCACCACACCCTTGGTAGTTACCTTACCAAAAATAGTATTATACCCCCAAACATCATGCCCATACTCTCCACAACAGAATGGGACAGCAAAGAGAAAAAATAGGCACCTATTGGAAGTCACTCGAGCCCTCATGCTGTCCATGAACGTACCTAACCGTTTTTGGGGAGATGCAATCCTCTCTTCATCCTACCTAATAAATATAATGCCCTCCAAAACGCTCAACCTAAAAACACCACACCAAACCCTCTTGTCCCTTTATCCTTCGACCAAACTCCTCACAAATCTTCCACCAAATATTTTTGGATGTATTGCCTTTGTACATGACCAAAAACCTAACCTCAATAAGTTGGACCCGAAAGCCATCAAGTGTATCTTCTTGGGATACTCTCCTACCAAGAAAGGATGCAAATGCTACTGCCCCCCTAAAAAGACGAATCTATCACACTATGGATGTTACCTTTTTTGAAGACAAGGCCTTTTATCCCAAAGTTGACATTTAGGGGGAGAAAGTTACAATTGATGAACACCAACCTTGGGAAATTACAATACCTGAATTTGTCCCACATGAACCTGCCTTAATCACCCCACCTGAACCTGTCCAAATCCCATCTGAACCTGTCCAAATCACTAAAAGCACATAATTTGTCCCAATAATTATTGAACCTGAACTGGACCAGCAAACAACCACTCTTGAGGTTACCAAGTCAACAAATGGAGCACCAACAATTGGTCAAAAAGGAAAACCAAATGGAGGAAAAGAACCGCAAGTATACATAAGGAAGAAGAATAAGCAACAAACTCTTGAGGAAGTAGAAGCATGCACTCTTCCAAAGCAGAACCAAGACTCTGCCCAAAATTCAGATCCTGAAGCTACTCACAAAGGTAGCATACTGTGCATTAACTCTTCCTCTAATTTATCTGATAATGTTACTGTTGAAGTTGCGGGATTTTAGAGAAAAGGAGGAGAGAAAATAATAAGAGTTTGAATATTATTGATAATAGCTTAATGCTGACTTGATAATAGCTTAATGTTTCTCTATTTATAGAGAAACATAGACTCAATTCTAAATTAGGAATAAATTATAATAATAATGAGAGATATTCTAAGATATCTCTATGATTATAAATTGATCCTAAGGAATAACTCAAGATACTCTAATATAATATAATAGATATTATAAGATGTTTTCTAATATTCTAACACTCCCCCTCAAGCTAAAGCTTACTAAGTTTTAGCTTGTTACAAGAAAATTATGTTTTGCTCTACAAAATAATAAAAAAGATGGAAAAACAACTTAGAGATGCAGGTGAAGTCAGAGAGAATTGCTATAAATATAGCCTAGCCAGATAGCTGATATGATCATCACCATCAACCTGAGAGAATTCATGCCAAACAATTGAACAAAGCAAGGTTTGTTCTTCTAAAAACTGCATTTGGAAGCTTCAAACCAATAATATTGGAGAGGCATGCTTCAAGGAGAGAATGGCAAGGCTAGTACATCTGAGACAAAGATGGGGCCAGTGCATTTGGGACAAATTGCCATGCTAAAGTGTGAGTCATGAAAATAAAAGACATTGTTAGAATGACCATCAATAGAAAAAAAAGTTATCACTAATATGATTCATCTGTGGGAAAAGGGACGCCACTGGAATAATCGTCGGTGGGAATAAAAGCCACTGTTATAATCTATTAGTAAGAACTAAATTGCATGACAAATACCAAAGAGGAAGCAGTGCGACTCTAATGAATTGAAGCCACGATCGATCAGTGGAGTGAGAAAACGCATCCAAAACAGGAGAGACAATGGTTGTTTCGGAAAACTTTTCTAGCAGCGACGACAGGCAGTAGCAGACGACGCGGTGGGGGCAGTAGCAGACAGGGCAGCAGCGACGATTGTGGGCGGAAGTGATAGCAGTCAGAAAAAGGAATTATCTTGCTAGAAAAGAGAAACTAGGATTATATTCCCAAACTGTTGGGAACTCAGAAGCGGAGTATTGGCAAGACAGTTTAAGGAGGATCGAAATAGACTCTAGATACCATGTTGAAGTTGTGGGATTTTAGAGAAAAGGAGGAGAGAAAATAATAAGGGCTTGAATATTATTGGTAATAGCTTAAACCTGACTCAATACTAATCTCTATTTATAGAGAAACATAGACTCAATCCTAAATTAGGAATAAATCATAATAATAATGAGAGATATTCTAAAATATCTTTATGATTATAAATTGATCCTAGGGAATAACTCAAGATACTCTAATATAATATAATAGATATTATAAGATATTTTATAATATTTTAACAGTTACTAATGACCAAGACTTAGACTTACCTATTGCTGTGGAAAGGGAGTAAGGTCTTGTACCAAACACCCAATTGCAAACCATGTTTCTAGTGAAAGATTATCGCAGGGGTACAAGAACTTCATCAGCTTTGTGGACAATGTCGAAATTCCTCAATACTTTCATGAAGTTGTCTTAGTTCCAGAAAGGAAGGCTGCTATAATGGAAGAAATTAAGGCACTTAAAAAGAATGGCACATGGCAGCTCTCCCAGCTACCAGAGGGGAAGAAAACAGTTGGATGCAAGTGAATATTCTCAGTAAAATACAATGCAGATGGAAGTGTAAACAAGTACAAAGCTCGATTGGTGGCAAGAGGATTCACCCAGTCTTATGGGGTGGATATGAAGAAACCTTTGCACCTGTAGCAAAGTTGAATTTAGTCCGCGTACTCCTTTCCCTGACAGTAAATTTGGACTAGCCACTTCACCAGTTAGATATAAAAAATGCTTTCTTAAATGGTGAACTTGAAGAAGATGTCTACATGAGAATACCACCTGGATTTGAAACATCAAAAAATTCAGGCAAGGTATGTAAACTCAAAAGATCACTATATGGACTCAAGCAATCCCCTCGAGCTTGGTTTGATAGGCTCACACGAGTGGTTAGGATACATGGCTTCTCCTAGTGTCAAACTGACCACACAATGTTCTTAAAGCATACAAAGGAAGGCAAGGTAACCATCTTCATTGTCTATGTGGATGACATTATTATTACAGGTGACGATTATATTGGAATTGAAAGACTGAAAATGATTCTAGCTAAAGAATTTGAAGTCAAAGATCTTGGTCAGTTAAGGTATTTTTTGGGAATGGAAGTGGCACGGTCCAAACATGGAATCTATTTATCTCAAAGGAAATATACACTTGACTTACTTCAACAAACAGGGATGTTAGGATGCAGGCCAGCAGTCACTCCTATGGAATCCAATGTGAAAATTGGAGAGGAAAAAGAGAGCCCACCTACTGACAAAGAAAGGTATCAAAATCTGGTTGGGAAACTTATCTACCTAACCCACACACGACCAGATATTGGTTTTTCTGTTAGCATGGTTAGCCACTACATGAATGACCCTAGGGAGGCCCACATGAAAGCAGTTAACCGCATCTTGCTATATTTGAAAAGGCACCAGGGAAGGGGCTACATTTCAAGGACACAAGCAGGAAAATAGAAATATTCACTGATGCAGATTGGGCAAGCTCAATGACTTATAGGAGATCAACCAGTGGGTATTGCTCCTTTGTATGGGGCAACTTAGTGACCTGGAGAAGCAAGAAACAATCTGTGGTTGCTAGAAGCAGTGCAGAAGCTGAACTTAGGTCCACGACACACGAGATTTGCGAGGGGATGTGGCTGCAAAGGATGCTTGTAGAACTACACGTTTACATTGACCATGAAGTAAGCCTGTTGTGCGATAACAAAACTGCCATAAGCATTGCTAGAAATCCTGTGCAACATGACAGAACAAAGCATGTGGAAATTGATAGACACTTTATCAAGGAAAAGGTTGACAATGGGCTAATTTCTCTCCAGCACACACCCTCAAGCCACCAAACTGCTGATATCTTGACCAAGGCACTTCGTAGAGCCACCTATGAAAACTTAAGATTCAAGTTGGACATGATTGACATCTATGATCCAACTTGAGGGGGTGTGATGGTTACGATTCTGTCCATTAAGGGATAGTTGTACATCTTTCATTAGTTGTACCGTAGGAATATTCTCTTACCAGTTAATAGCCTCATAATTTCTCTCTTTTATTGTAAATAATTGAGTTAATTAGGATTTAATTAGCTTTCTGTTTTACTTGTACTCCCTAGGTTATTTATACCATATTATATTCTGTACAAAATCAATAAGAAATACAACATATTCACATGGTATTAGAGCTACAGTTCTGATCCGAAAAAAAAAATAATAAATTTGGATTTGCTCATGGAAGAAAAACAGAGCAGTCAAAGCATCCTAGATGTTGACCCTAAGGCAACAACGACTGGAAACACCATCAGTCATCATGAAACAACTATTATTACTAGCTATAAACTCAATGGACAGAACTACACACAGTGGTCCAGATCTGTCCGCATCTTCCTCCAAGGAAAAGGAAAGGAAGACTCCATCATTTGCGAGGCTAAGCAGCAAAGAAAGACCGATTCTCAGCCATGAAAAATGGAAACTTGAAAACAATCTGTTATGACATGGTTGCTCAACTCCATGACTAATGAGTCTGGTGAAAATTTCATGTATTATGACACTGCTGCATAAATATGGACAAATATGGATGAAATTGATCTTGGTGAGGCTAAGTGAACGGTGACCACGAAACTGTTTTAGGGCTTTAGTGAACAGAGGTGCAAGAGAACTGCCATGAAGACAATGAAAAAGAGGAACCGCGATGAAGGCTGCTAAGATTAAAAAAAAGAACCGCAATAAAGACGGCTAGGGTTTATGTGGAAGTGAGAGCTCTGATACCATCTTCATCTCAAGAATTAAGGGAAATATATTTTTATTGAATTGAAATATGTTGACAATACATTAGATATATATACAAGATTACTATACAACCCAATCCCTATTAGTACTCCTATACAATTAAATCCTCAGATATTTTTCATAATAAAACAAAAATAGATTTTGACACTATCACATGATTTTTTAGTGTTGAAGAATCGAGAGAAATTAGATTTTATTCTCTTTTATTTTATATTATTATGTTTATTTTTATTCTGTCATTATTACTCAGTTTTACTATTGTAATTTCTTTTCCTATATAAACAGCTTAGGGCTGTAATAATAAAACATGAAAGTATTTTGTCTTTTACTTTCTTCATGGTATTAGAGCTCTGGTTAGGGTTCTGTAAACCTTTCCACAACCATTAGGTTTTGGCGCTCTAACCAACTGAGCTACCACACAACCATTAGGGTTTGGCGCTCTAACCAACTGAGCTAAAACCTAATGGCACACAATACCCCATGGAAGGTAGCCCTTATGGGTAGCGGCGACAACGACGATGGTTTGGCAAAAAAAATCAGACATAGTCAACAACCCTGACAATTTAGACAGCGCCATAAGTGGCAGTGGCAGCGGCCTAAGCAGCCAGAATGGTTCTTCCAACTTTTTTGGCTATGAGGGAACTTCTAATGCCCTCAAGGTTGAAATCCAGAAACTAAATGGAAAAAATTATGTCGAATGGTCCCAAACCGCAAGATTGATTTTAGACGGTAAGGGAATATATGGTTTCCTAACAGGAGAGGTCCAAATGCCTGCCACAACTGATCCAAAATACAGGTTTTGGAAATCTGAGAACTCTGTTATTATTGCTTGGTTGCTTAGTAATATGGAATCAACAATCAAAAAAACTTTTATGTTTTGCCTACTGCCAAGGAAGTTTGGGAGGCTGTCAAAGAAACATATTGCTGATATTCAGAATTCTTCCAAAATTTTCGATCTCAAATCACGATTGTGGCATACCAGACAAGGAGATTGAGATGTCACTACCTATTACAAGGAGTTGATGACACTATGGCAAGAATTGGATCTCTGCTATGATGATCATTGGAAGTGTTGTGAGGACAATGTTCTATTTCTTAAGAGACAGGAGAACGACCGTGTATTCACGTTCTTGGTTGGGCTTAATAAGCGGCTTGATGAAGTTCGAGGCAGAATATTGGGAAAGATCCCATTGTCATCACTTCGGGAAGCATTCTCAGAAGTTAGAAGAGAAGAGGCGAGACAAGGTGTTATGATGGGTAAGTCACCTTCTGTTGGTGAGGTTGAAAGCTCTGCCCTAGTCACAAAAAATGAAGACGGGAAGAGCGCTGGCAAGAAACCATGGTGCGAACATTGCAAACGTCCAGGGCACACACGTGATACATGTTGGAAGCTCCATGAAAAACCTCTAAATTGGAAGAAAAAAGAAAGAAACGAAGGTCATGCGCTCCAAGCTGGTACATCTAATCAAGAGAAGCAGTCTCCTCCAAGCCCATCTCCTTTCACCAAGGATTAGTTAGATCAATTGTACAAACTTCTTGAGTCTCAAACTTCTTCTTGCTCTATAGCTCAGAGAGGTAATTTTCCATATACTGCTCTACTTAGTGTCACTCCCAGCCATACTTGGATTATTGATTCTGGTGCTACTGATCATATGACTGGGAGTCGAGTCTATTTTCTTCTTATAGCCCTTGTGCAGGTAACCACAAAATAAAATTGCAGATGGCTCTCTTTCAGCCATTGCAGGGAAAGGTTCTGTTATTCTGTCACCTAAGTTAACCTTAAATGATGTCTTACATGTTCCTAATTTATCATGTAATCTATTATCCATTACTAAATTAACAAAGGATATAAATTGTCAAGTTAACTTCTTTCATTCTCATTGCACTTTTAAGGATTTGAGCACGGGGAAGATGATTGGCAATGCTAAGGAGAGTGGAGGACTCTATTATCTTAACAATGGACTCGACTTCAAAGGCCAACAAAAAACAAGTACCTGCTTTGAATCTATTTTTGTTTCTTCTAATAATGATGATATTATGTTATGGCATTTACGGTTAGGACATCCTAGTTTTCCGTATTTGAAACATTTGTTTCCTAAATTATTTTCTAAGAAGGATCCATCTTTATTTCATTGTGAAACTTGTGAATTTGCTAAACATCACCGTTCTTCTTTTTCTACACAACCATATAAACAATCAAAACCGTTTGCAGTTATTCATAGTGATGTTTGGGGTCCTAATAGAATAAACACATTTTCTAATAAAAAATGGTTTATAACTTTTATTGATGATCATACTAGAATTGTTGGGTTTTATTTATTGAAAGAAAAATCGGAAGTTGGACAGGTTGTCAAAAATTTCTTTAAAATGGTGCACACTCAATACCAAACAAATATTCAAGTCTTCAGAAGTGATAATGGTAAAGAATATTTTAATATACTTTTGTCCGATTTTTTTCTTGCAAATGGGGTTGTTCATCAAAGTTCTTGTGTTAATACACCCCAACAAAATGGAATTGCAGAGAGAAAGAATAGGCATCTTCTTGAGGTTTGCTACAGCTTTACTATTTGCAAATAAGGTTCCAAAATATTTGTGGGGTGAAGCTGTTTTAACTGCATCATATTTAATCAATCGAATGCCATCTAAAGTTTTAGATTTTCATACACCGCTTGATGTTTTTCGAAATTATTTTCCTTTGACTAGTGTCTCTGCTGATTTGCCACTAAAAGTTTTTGGTTGCACTGCTTTTGTTCATGAACATAAACACATTGACAAACTCGATCCGCGAGCAATAAAATGTGTGTTTACCGGTTACTCTCCAACTCAGAAGGGGTATCGGTGTTTTGAACCAAAATCAAAAAGAATTTTTGTAACCATGGATGTTACTTTGTTGAAAATCAACCATTTTTTAATGACATTCATCTCCAGGGGGGAAATTTTAAGGAAGATTCATCTTTTACTTTTGAAAACATCATTACTTTAAGTGATATAGTGTTGTCACAAAATTGTGAGACTTATATTGATGCACCAAAAGAAAATGCCCAATAATCCATATTGAAACTCAATCCACTTATGAATGAGGTTTCGACAGATTCAGGGGCGACAATTTCAAATGAAAATCACAATGATCAAATTCTTGCTCTCAATAATAATAAAGGACCACCTGAAATGCCACAACATAATGACTCAGATAAAGAGACACAAAGCAGGTTTACTACAATTGACCCTACTTGGAAGGGAAATGTCTTTGAAAGAAGAAACCATAAACAGAGAAATGAAGGACCCATTCTCCGACCCTTCCAAGATTCTGAACCAATAGATAATCCAACACATCATCTTGATACAGGTAAGTCTTCTTCTATTCTTAAGAGTCATGTCGAGTATCCTGATTTAGACCTTCCTATTACAATTAGAAAACCTATTAGATCATGCACTAAATATCCTTTGTCTAATTATGTGTCATACTCAAAATTGTCTTCTTCATTTGCTGCATTTACCTCTAAGTTGTCTACTGTAGAAATTCCAAAAAATATACAGGAGGCTCTAAAAATTCCAAAGTGGAAGGAAGCTGTCCTTGAGGAGATGAGAGCTCTTGAGAAGAATCAAACTTGGAGAGTCATGACATTACCTACATGAAAGAATACTGTTGGCTGTAAATGGGTATTTACTGTGAAATATAATTCTGATAACACAGTTGAAAGATACAAGGCACGCTTGGTTGCTAAAGGGTTTACTCAGACATATGGCATTGATTACTCAGAGACTTTTACTCCCGTTGCCAAATTAAACACTATTAGAGTTCTCTTGTCCTTGGCAGTGAATTTAGATTGGTCTCTTAACCAACTTGATGTAAAGAATGCTTTTCTGAATGGTGATTTGGAGGAGGAAGTATACATGGATAGCCCACCTGGCTTTGAAGATAAATTTGGTTCAAATGTGTGCAAACTTCAAAAATCCCTTTATGGTCTCAAGCAATCTCCAAGGGCTTGGTTTGAAAAATTCACTCAGTCGGTCAAAAGGCAAGGATATATGCAGGGACAATCAGACCATACTCTGTTCATGAAGTTCTCTAATGTTGGTAAAATTTCAATTTTTAATTGTATATGTAGATGATATTGTTCTCACAGGAGATGACATTGTTGAGATGGAAAGATTGAAGAAAAATTTGACTAAAGAATTTGAGATTAAAGATTTAGGCGCGCTTAAATATTTTCTTGGTATGGAAGTTGCTCGCTCAAAGAAGGGAATTGTTGTTTCTCAAAGAAAATACATCCTAGATCTCTTGGAAGAATCTGGGATGAGTGGGTGTAGACCAGCAGATACTCCTATGGAATTAAATGCTAAACTTTGGGAGAAAGGCAGTGTTCCTGTTGAGATTGGAAGATACCAGAGGTTAGTCGGCAAACTTATTTATCTAGCCCACACTAGACCTGACATCGCTTTCTCTGTGAGTGTTGTAAGTCAATTCATGCATTCTCCCTATGAAGAACACTTGGAGGCAGTTTATCGAATCTTAAGGTACTTGAAATCCAATCCTGGAAAGGGTTTGTGCTTCAAGAAAACTAATGACAGAGAAGTCTCTATATTTACAGATGCTGATTGGGCAGGATCAATTACTGATAGAAAATCCTCCACTGGATATTGTGCCTATGTTTGGGGAAATTTAGTTACTTGGAGAAGTAAGAAACAAGGGGTTGTTGCTCGAAGCAGTGCAGAAGCTGAATTCAGAGCAATGGCTCAAGGAATTTGTGAACTTTTATGGATTCGTAAACTCTTGAACGAACTGAAAATGAAAGTTGACTCACCCTTAAAATTGTTCTGTGATAGCAAAGCAGCAATAAGTATAGCTCACAACCCTGTACAACATGATAGAACCAAGCATATTGAGATTGACCGCCATTTCATAAAAGAAAAAATTGATGCTGGAGTTATATGTCTGCCATTTGTGACTTCCAATCAGCAAACTGCTGATATCTTGACAAAAAGTTTGGCAAGACCCAATTTTGAGCGACTTATAGCCAAGTTGAGCATGACAGATATCTATGCAACAACTTGAGGGGGGGTGTTGAAGAATCGAGAGAAATTAGATTTTATTCTCTTTTATTTTATATTATTATGTTTATTTTTATTCTGTCATTATTACTCAGTTTTACTATTGTAATTTCTTTTCCTATATAAACAGCTTAGGGCTGTAATAATAAAACATGAAAGTATTTTGTCTTTTACTTTCGTCATTCAGTATATTTGAAATTTTGATATTGCTGTTAAGATGCTAATGGAACATAAGGTCAAGGCATAACTTGCTCATAAAATTCAAAACTTTAAATCCTAATTGGATCACAACAAAGCTTGATTTTGGAAAATAATTCTCAGTCATAGTCATGATGAGATGAGTTTTCTTTCATTTAGGTTAAAGCATGGCTTGCTGACATGGATGCTGAAGCATTGAGGTGCCAGAAACAATTGGTGGAGGAGGAAGAAGCTGCTCAGAAATGGTAGCATACCAGGTTAATTTGATCCATGCGATCAAAGACTAATTTTTGATAAAAAGTAAAAATAAAAATCTTTTGAAGTTTGACTTATTCTTTAGCCATGTATATTTGATTTATAATATTTTACAGGAGAGTAATCTTAATTGAAAATTAATACTGAAGCCAGAGAAAAACCCTTTTTTGGGTTTGTTTTGTGAAATTAGAGAATTCATTTAAACTATAATAAATCTGTACAGCTAAAAAGCGCAAAGCTACCCAGGGTTGATTGGCCATTGCATCTCGACAAAAGTAACAAAAATTAGACTTTTAAGAAAGCAACTGACATCATCATCCTGCACAAAACTATCATGCATAGTTTTAGCAAACTTGATCCTTTCTTAAGAAACTGTCATGTTTTGATGCAATAACTTAGCATAGTTTACCTGCTTTTAATTTTTAATACTTCTGCAAGTGCACAAATTAACAACATATCATTATATAATGCTTTTGCAATGATTTTCATTTTAGTTTTATAGATTTTAATTCCTATTATAAATAAAATACACCATGGGCTACAATACTTTTAGTTTATCTTTGAACCTTCGTTTAGCAAAAAGTAAACGAGACACAACCAAAAACGTGTTCTCTTGAATGTCAGGATAATAGGACTCATTTATTTACTCTTGTGTTTATAGACAAGCTGAGATTTTGAAGAGGAAACGCCAGAAAAAGCTTAGACAAAAAGAACAGAAGGCTAGGGAAGAAAGACACAGGCATGAAGTAGAAACTAAAGGGAATGTTGACAGTACGGGGAAGACTTCATCACCAGTAGAAACATCTTTGGATACATATGATATTGAAGCTCAAAATCCAGAGGAGTTTGCAAGTAACACTCCCTATGTACCTCTTCATTGTCCTGAAACAAATGAAGGAAAAGATGGGGATCCTCAGTCAGGATATGATTTTGGTGCTGATCAGAATATTGAAGGACAGCCAGAAGGTGGACTTCAGCCATGCATAGCAGTTGCCAGATGGAAAAAGCTGCCAAATTCCCAACACGCTATAGCCAACGATCTGCATACAAACAAGAATCCTCCAATTTCAAGTCCTCAAGTTGTTCAGAAATATAGAACCCGCGATGATCAGAGGGCATATGCTATAGTTAATACTGGTAAAGCATGGATGAGAGGTCAAAACTGGAAATTGACAGGATGGTTTTAAAAACTGTAGTGAAGACTGAACCACACTCAGTTCAGAATCATGAACTCTTGATAGGATCTATATCTGTCAATTTTGTCAACTGCAACAAATCAGAGGGTAATGTGGACAAACAGAATAGTTCTCAAGATAAGCAAAGAAGCTTTGATTTACTCAAGAGTGGTAAAAATCAATCAACGGCTAAGCCTTCAACACCAGTTTGTCGGTTTGATACTAAAGTTCCATTTCCAGTTCAAAGTGGTGCGAAAGAAGTTGACGCAGTTAATAGAAATGAAGATTCTCAGAACTTGTCAAAGTTGTGTAGTGATGGTAGTGATATTGGTTTGAAAACAAAATGTCCAATCTAGAGGGTAGCGTTGATCCAGGAAGGTTCAAGTTTTCCAGCCAGTCTGCAAAAGCCTTTCTTGCACAAAGTAAGCATTGTTATTTGTTACCATAATTGCAGTCTGCAAAGCGGCCACAATTTTACCATTAATAGAGTCTCCACAACTGCAATTGCGACCACATTTGTCCGTATTTTACTACCAATATAAATGTTTGCAGCATAACTGCAACCGCGACTGCAATTTTAAACAATGTTTGCTACTGTTTGTCCCAAAATGTAGGACTCTGTTAATAAAATCACGGGAATTAAGAAATTTATGTTAGTATATATATTTATTGATAAGGGGATTAAAATCAAGAGTTCCTATTCACTATCATTGTAAAATTAGTTTACAATTGATAGTGCATGATCCTTTTTCTCTATTAATAATTGATATTGTGTTTACAAGTTTGTCCTTCAAGAGAGAGAGTGTTGGTTGATGTTCCTATCATAATATTTATTGTTAATTTAAAAAAAAAAAAGATGTATAATAATTAAGGTTAGATTAGTAAAGAAATAATTAACACATTTGTAAATTCCAAGATGTTCTTACAAAAAGGGACAAATTTATCAAGAGAGTTCTTTATTTAGGGAATAAGGTAGTTTTATTATACTGGCTTGTACTTTAATGTTTGACTTGGTCTTTAATTTATTTTGCCTAATTAAAGCAATTTTCATGCAGGATGGAAAGAAGCTATCTCATCAGATCATGTGAAGTTAGTTGTTTCCCTTGACTATGAACCTTCCCTTGACAATGAACCTTTTGGGAGCCTGGAGATACAGGATTTGAAGGAAGTAGCATGTCAATCTTCTTCTGATGTTGATAGATGCAGCAACATTCGGGCAAAATCAGAGAACAAGTTGCTTTTCAACCTCCAAAGCTTTCTAAATCCAAACGTAGAGGGAAGTCTAGAAAGGGAACCAATTAAAAGTAATTCTCAAAGCGAAACAGATACCTAATATTGAAGTAGAAAGTTGGATTATATAGTTATACAGATAGGCACAGATCAACTTAGTTGCCAAATTTTTAGCAGAGATTTCAGTTTTGCCAGATGATGGTAGATTTTTCCAGTAAATCTTTTTATATTGCACCTTTTTTAGATATCACAGAAATGGATAGACAACACTCTTTTTTCTTGTGGAGTTATTAGCGAAAAATTAGATATAACCCTTGTTACCTTAAAGATAATTTTTTTTAATTGGTGCATTTCTCCTCGATTTTACTAGGCCAGAGTTATTTTTCTTTTCTTACTAGGCCAGAGTTTTTTAATTGTCTGAATTTTGCTTGTAATCAATATGTTGAAGAATCGAGAGAAATTAGATTTTATTCTCTTTTATTTTATATTATTATGTTTATTTTTATTCTGTCATTATTACTCAGTTTTACTATTGTAATTTCTTTTCCTATATAAACAGCTTAGGGCTGTAATAATAAAATATGAAAGTATTTTGTCTTTTACTTTCTTCATGGTATCAAGAGCTCTGGTTAGGGTTCTGTAAACCTTTCCACAACCATTAGGGTTTGGCGCTCTAACCAACTGAGCTAAAGCTAATGGCACACAATACCCCATGGAAGGTAGCCCTTATGGGTAGCGGCGACAACAACGATGGTTTGGCAAAAAAATTAGACGTAGTCAACAACCCTGACAATTTAGACAGCGCCATAAGTGGCAGTGGCAGTGGCAGCGGCCTAAGCAGCCAGAATAGTTCTTGTAAGACCCATAATTTTAAAGTACCCTTTATGTATTTTTGGTGTATTTTGGATTTGGCTCGGAGACTTTTTAGCCAAAGTTAAATGATTTTTTGGAGTTTTTATAATCAAAAAAGATATTATTGATGCCGATTAGAATTTCTCGTCGATAAATAAATTGAATTAAGTGCGGTGAATCATTTACGGAGAATTTTAATACGTTACGGGTGAAATGGTAATTTAACAAATATCTAGATATTTTGAGATATTTGTTAAGTTATATTTTTTATATAGATATGTTTGTTTGGAGGGAAACATAAAGGAAAACTAGAAGAAGGAAAAGGAAAAGAAAAGAATATAAAAAGGAAAGAAGGAAAAAGGAAGAAGAAAAAACAAAGGAAAGAAAAAGAAAGGAAGGAAAATTCGATTTTCCATCTTCTCCCTCTGCTACCCGCGACCCATTTTTCCCTCCTTCTTCCATTTTCATTTTCGTTGGTTTCTTTTCTTCAAGACTAGTAACCCAAGGTTGGGTGAGTGTTAGAACAAGGATTACTCGACTCCACTCTTCCTCTTTGATTCGAAAACGAAGAAAAACGGTATTAGAGATTCAAACACAAACCCCTCCGTTTCTTCTAGATCTAAGCTTCATTTCGCGAAGAGTTAGAAGGGAAAGTTGTTCACTACCACGCTACGGTGCTAGGGAACCAATTTGGAGGCGACGTTACGAGCGAAGATTTTACCGGTTTTACTCGCGGTACCGGAAACCCACGTTAAAGCTAACGTTAAGGTAAGGGCTCCTTCTAAACTTTTAGTTTGCATTTAGGAACTCATTTGTAGTTGTGTGGAAAGGAATTTGTTAGGGTTGAATGTATTGATTTAGGGAAAATGAATCTAAGGTTCTGTGGGTAAAATCTTAAAGTTAGGTTTTGACGATATTGATGAATGTTCGTGAAATATGAATTTTAACTCACTTGTGTATGATTATGAGTAAATGAAGTCTGATGTATTTGGGTGTTATGTTGTGTTGATTTGTGTTCGTCGTATTTGGCGTGTTCATACTTGATGTTTGTTGATTGATGTGTTTTGTTGTGAATTATGGATTGAATGTGAGAGTATATTTGAGTTTGTTTCTGTGGAATTTGAAAACCATTAGAGTTAAACGGGTATTAAAAATGGGGAATCTTTTAATACCTCGGTTTACTTAATGTGCGTTTGAGGAAAATGTTTAAGTTAACTGGACGTTAAGAATGGGGAATCTCTTAATATCTCGGTTACTTAATGTTTGTTTTTGAAAATCGTTTCAGTAAATGAGATTTAAGAATGGGGAATCTCTTAATGTCTTGTTTACTGAATGTTTTGTATGGAAATCGTTTAAGTCAAAAGTATATTAAGAATGGGGAATCTCTTAATATGTCTGTTTGCTTAACGTTTTTGTTTTGAAAATCATTAAGATAAATCAGTATTAAGAATGGGGAATCTCTTAATGACTTATTTATTTAATGTTGTTTTAAAAATTGTTTAAGTTAACTGGGCGTTAAGAATGGGGAATCTCTTAATGTCTTGGTTACTTAATGTTGGTTGTGAAGGTCGTTTAAGTTAAATGGGTATTAAAAATGGGGAATCTTTTAATATCTGCATTTTGCTTAACGATTGTTGTGGATGGAGTCTGTGTATGCTCATGCATTTCATTTTGGTAGATTGTGTTGACCCGTGATAGGTGACACCTTGGTAAACTGTACTGACCCGTGATAGGTGGTACGTTTACGATTTACGTTTTTAGTAAATTGTGCTGACCCGTGATAGGTGGCACCTCAGTAAACAGTATTGGTCTGTGATAGGCGGTACGTTTACGATTACGCTTTTTCTTTTAGTAAATTGTGTTGACCCGTGATAGGTGACACCTCGGTAAACTGTACTGACCCGTGATAGGTGGTACGTTTATGATTTACGCATTTTAGTAAATCGTGCTGACCCGTGATAGGTGGCACCTCGGTAATTGGTACTTTGGTCTGCGATAGGCGGTACAATTATGACTTACGGCCCTTCGAGGAGGGTTTTGGTTTGGAATTCCGAGTCCATGCATTTTGGCATATACGCATTGCATTAGGGTGCTTGGCACGCGAGTCGTGTTTGATTCGAGTCTATGATTGAGTGTTTTGAATTTTGATTTATCGTGGTAATCGCGTTGAAGTTGCTAAGTGTTATGTGTTAATTATTGTGTGTAAGTATGATGGTTTTCGAAATCCCATTTGCCGTGGTAATCGAGTAGGAATTGCTAAGTGTTATGTTGTGGACTTGAGTAAATGACTTGAGTTAATTCATGAATTTTTGGAAAAATGATGAGGGAAATCGATTTCCCAATCGATTGGATGAGTTGCAGGAAGTTCACTATTTTAACCTAATCGATTTGCCAATCGATTGTATAAATATACCTTTCAAAATCTTTTAAGAAATCGATTGGCAGAGAGGCAGGAACTCAACAAAACTGCCAAAATCGATTTGGAAATCGATTTGGCAACACAGGGACTCATCAAAACTGACAAAATCGACTTAGAAATCGATTTGGTCATGCAGAAACTCAGCAGAACTGACCAAATTGATTTGGCAATCGATTGGCTCAGCAAAAGTCCTTATTTTGAGTTAGATAATCGATTGCTCAATTGATTTATCAATGCTTTGGTCAGTTATGTATTACTTGATGGTTTGAGAACTTCATTTTGAGTTCATTTTTAATTGGCAAGTATTGTATGAACTTTTCGCATATTGAAAATCCTGTTAAGGTGCATGCTTAGTTGAAAAGTTATTTTGAGCATTTAAAAACTTATATGCTATGTGTTAACTGTTATTTTTCGGTTGGTGACCCTTTACAATTATTGTGGAAATCTGGGCTTTGCCCTCAGATGAGAGTCAGGACGGTCCTACCGGTTCGTACCCTACGGACGGGAATGGAGATGGGAGCGCTTGACTGCAGTTACGATAGGTGGACCCACGGGGCGCGTGGAGATCACTCATGGTGTATAGTTTTTGGTAGGATGATCAGATTAGGTTGATGTATAGGGACTAAGCGTCCTTCTTTTATAGAGATCACTCAGGGTGTATAATTTGGAAAACTGTACTTATACAAATATTGTCAGTTTGACATCTTATTTGAATGGGTTCCATGTACCATTTGTTGTTGTGTAAATGTTTTGGATTTATATTTGGAGAAACTTTTTCGCTGCTTGTAAATTATAATGACTCAATTATTTATCCTAATGCATTTCTTTATTTATTTCTCTGTTTTAGTTTAATTACTTTTGGAAAAAAAAAATATACCATCGCTTTGAAAAACGGGGGGTTGCAATCCAGAAACTAAATGGAAAAAATTATGTCGAATGGTCTCAAACCGCAAGATTGATTTTAGACGGTAAGGGAATATATGGTTTCCTAACAGGAGAGGTGCAAATGCCTGCCACAACTGATCCAAAATACAGGTTTTGAAAATCTGAGAACTCTGTTATTATTGCTTGGTTGCTTAGTAGTATGGAATCAACAATCAAAAAACCTTTTATGTTTTTGCCTACTGCCAAGGAAGTTTGGGAGGATGTCAAAGAAACAAATTTTCGATCTCAAATCACGATTGTGGCATACCAAACAAGCAGATAGAGATGTCACTACCTATTAAAATGAGTTGATGACACTATGGCAAGAATTGGATCTCTGCTATGATGATCATTGGAAGTGTTGCGAGGACAATGTTATGTTTCTTAAGAGACAGGAGAACGACCATATATTCATTTTCTTGGTTGGGCTTAATAAGCGGCTTGACGAAGTCCGAGGTAGAATATTGGGAAAGATCCCATTGTCATCACTTCGGGAAGCATTCTCAGAAGTTAGAAGAGAAGAGGCGAGGCGAGGTGTTATGATGGGTAAGTCACCTTCTGTTGGTGAGGTTGAAAGCTCTGCCCTAGTCACAAAAAATGAAGACGGGAAGAGCGCTGGCAAGAAACCATGGTGCGAACATTGCAAACGTCCAGGGCACACACGTGATACATGTTGGAAGCTCCATGGAAAACCTCTAAATTGGAAGAAAAAAGAAAGAAACGAAGGTCATGCGCTCCAAGCTGGTACATCTGATCAAGAGAAGCAGTCTCCTTCAAGCCCATCTCCTTTCACCAAGGAACAGTTAGATCAATTGTACAAACTTCTTGAGTCTCAAACTTCTTCTTGCTCTATAGCTCAAAGAGGTAATTTTCCAAAATACTGCTCTACTTAGTGTCACTCCCAGCCATACTTGGATTATTGATTCTGGTGCTACTGATCATATGATTGGGGAGTCGAGTCTATTTTCTTCTTATAGCCCTTGTGCAGGTAACCACAAAATTAAAATTGCAGATGGCTCTCTTTCAGCCATTGCAGGGAAAGGTTCTATTATTCTGTCACCTAAGTTAACCTTAAAAGATGTCTTACATGTTCCTAATTTATCATGTAATCTATTATCCATTACTAAATTAACAAAGGATATAAAATGTCAAGCTAACTTCTTTCATTCTCATTGCACTTTTAAGGATTTGAGCACGGGAAGAATGATTGGCAATGCTAAGGAGAGTGGAGGACTCTATTATCTTGACAATGGACTCGACTTCAAAGACCAACAAAAAACAAGTACCTGCTTTGAATCTATTTTTGTTTCTTCTAATAATGATGATATCATGTTATGGCATTTACGGTTAGGACATCCTAGTTTTCCGTATTTGAAACATTTGTTTCCTAAATTATTTTCTAAGAGGAATCCATCTTTATTTCATTGTGAAACTTGTGAATTTGCTAAACATCACCGTTCTTCTTTTTCTACACAACCATATAAACAATCAAAACCGTTTGCAGTTATTCAAAGTGATGTTTGGGGTCCTAATAGAATAAACACATTTTCTAATAAAAAATGGTTTATAACTTTTATTGATGATCATACTAGAATTTGTTGGGTTTATTTATTGAAAGAAAAATCAGAAGTTGGACAGGTTGTCAAAAATTTCTTTAAAAATTGTGCACACTCAATACAAAACAAATATTCAAGTCTTCAGAAGTGACAATGTAAAAGAATATTTTAATATACTTTTGTCCGATTTTTTTCTTGCAAATGGGGTTGTTCATCAAAGTTCTTGTGTTAATACACCCCAACAAAATGGAATTGCAGAGAGAAAGAATAGGCATCTTCTTGAGGTTGCTAGAGCTTTACTATTTGCAAATAAGGTTCCAAAATATTTGTGGGGTGAAGCTGTTTTAATTAAATCATATTTAATCAATCGAAAACCTATTAGATTTAGACCTTCCTATTTCAATTAGAAAACCTATTAGATCATGCACTAAATATCCTTTGTCTAATTATGTATCATACTCAAAATTGTCTTCTTCATTTGCTGCATTTACCTCTAAGTTGTCTACTGTAGAAATTCCAAACAATATACAAGAGGCTCTAAAAATTCCAAAGTGGAAGAAAGTTGTTCTTGAGGAGATGAGAGCTCTTGAGAAGAATCAAACTTGGAGAGTCATGACATTACCAACAGGAAAGAATGCTATTGGCTGTAAATGGGTATTTACTGTGAAATATAATTCTGATAACACAGTTAAAAGATACAAGGCATGCTTGGTTGCTAAAGGGTTTACTCAAACATATGGCATTGATTACTCAGAGACTTTTGCTCCCATTGCCAAATTAAACACTATTATAGTTCTCTTGTCCTTGGCAGTGAATTTAGATTGGTCTCTTAACCAACTTGATGTAAAGAATGCTTTTCTGAATGGTGATTTGGAGGAGGAAGTATACATGGATAGCCCACCTGGCTTTGAAGATAAATTTGGTTCAAATGTGTGCAAACTTCAAAAATCCCTTTATGGTCTCAAGCAATCTCCAAGGGCTTGGTTTGAAAATTCACTCAGTCGGTCAAAAGGCAAGGATATATGCAGGGACAATCAGACCATACTCTGTTCATGAAGTTCTCTAATGTTGGTAAAATTTCAATTTTAATTGTATATGTAGATGATATTATTCTCACAGGAGATGACATTGTTGAGATGGAAAGATTGAAGAAAAATTTGACTAAAGAATTTGAGATCAAAGATTTAGGCGCGCTTAAATATTTTCTTGGTATGGAAGTTGCTCGCTCAAAGAAGGGAATTGTTGTTTCTCAAAGAAAATACATCCTAGATCTCTTGGAAGAAACTGGGATCAGTGGGTGTAGACCAGCAGATACTCCTATGGAATTGTTGGATTTTGATCCTTTGATTCCTAATTTTGACATAATTAATAATTCAACAATGTTCATACAATACATGATAAATCTAATATTTGAATTGAGCAAGATTTCAGGAACCATAATCCAATCCTACACACTTGGATCAAATTGCTTGGAACACAAGAAATCAACAAAAGTTGAATTCTAACTATGTAAATCGATTGGGAAATCGATTTCATATCAAGGGTGTAAGGAATCTTAAGTGTTTGTAAATGTGAAATCGATTAGGCAATCGATTAGCTTAATTAAAAATGAAAACTGCACAAGTCAGTAGCCTCTGATTTGGAGCGTAAATCGATTGAGAAAATCGATTGAACATTTCACAAATCAAAACCTGATGGTAACACATCGATTGGTAAATCGATTGAATGAGTTACAGTGGCACTCCAGTGCTAAGGTAATCGATTGGCAAATCGATTGACAAAGTATCATTTTGAAAAATGACCTCACCTGTGACAAATACAATCGATTGGACAATCTATTGTTAACACTTTCTATTTTGACAAAGTTTGGTTGCAATCGATTGGGAAATCGATTGAACTAAACACCAGGTAAAAACTTTTCAGGAACATGCTACCAAATCGATTGACAAGTCGATTGACATCAAATAACTGAGTCACTGTTTTGAATTAAATCGATTGGGCAATCGATTGATATCAAATAGCTGAGTCACTGTTTTGAATTAAATCGATTGGGCAATCGATTGATATCAAATAGCTGAGTCACTGTTTTGAATTAAATCGATTGGGAAATCGATTGACATTAAAACTGAGTCACTGTTTTGAATCCAATCGATTGACACATCGATTGACATCAAAAAACTGAGCCACTGTTTTGAAAACAATCGATTGGCAAATCGATTGAAATAAACTTTTTGAAAACACAGTGAACTCTGAGATTGTGACCAATTCGACTCTGTGTTTTTATACATCGACTCTGAGACTTGGCAAATCGATTGAGTAATCGATTGATATTACTTTTATTGAAACAGTTTCCCAGAAATCGATTAGGAAATCGATTTATGCAAGTCTGGACATGTTTTACTGAAAGGTGTTGTTTTAAAGAATTGATTGGTAAATCGATTAGCTTGTATAGTTTCAAGATTAAAGAAAACCAAGACTCGCGATAATCGATTGACAAATCGATTTAGCACCATTTATAACTTTACAAAATCGATTGGGAAATCGATTTCGTAGTTGGTTTTTCAGAAACTATATAAGATGTCTTTCAATCTTTATTCTAATAACTTTTACATAACAACTCATAACTTTCATAATTTCTCATAGTGCTCTCAATGGTTCATGGCAACAACTAACAACTTCATAATTGTGATTACAGATCTCAATACGTTTTGTTGACAATCTAAGAGAAATGATAATGTGCTCATGAACAAGGCTTGAATATTCAGATTCGTGAGGAGCAACATTCATAAAGATTGAAGACTCTTTTGTTTTACATCTTTTATTCATTCTGTAATAAATCTTTGAAAGGAATAGAACGCAAGAAAAGCCAGCTTGAAACTGGTGACTACTTTCTTGGTTGAGAGGGCTCAACAAGAAAGAGTTGTACTTTGATTCTGTGATAGGCTGCTGAGTGTCTACAAGGATCAGAGGGTATTCAATAGGAAAGACATAATTAGAGATTGATAGGTTTCAGCGAGGAAACTGGAAAATCTTTGTAATTGATTCTTTCTATTGAAGGAGAAGAAAATCTGAAATCCGATTGGATTTTCAGGACTGGACGTAGGTTGTTGTGGACAACCGAACCAGGATAAATCTCTGTGTCTTCTTCTCTAACTCTCTCTCTTTAATTTTCTATATTGCTAACTTTGCATGCCTCAAAATTTAAATTCCGCTGTGCGCTTGATACTGATTAATTTTGTAATGTAAACTGATATATTTTCTGTTATTGCGAGGTCATTGATACCAACAATTGGTATCAGAGCTAACTTCTTGAGAGGTAACACTTATAAGAAGATGGCCTCGACTGACGTTCTGGGAGAAGGCGCTTCGTTAGCACGACCACCAGCTTTCAACGGTACATCCTACATGTACTGGAAGCAAAGAATGCTCATATTCCTGGAAGCAAGTGGCATAGACATCCTTGATGCTGTTGAGAACGGTCCATATATCCCCAAGATTGCAGGAACGAATGATTCAATGATTTTAAAGCCTAGAGCCGACTGGTCCGATGAAGACAAAAAAGAAGGTTGGTTTCAATGCGAAGGCGAAGAACATAATCACATCAGCCCTATGTGCAGAAGAGTTCTTTAGAGTATCCAATTGCAAGTCAGCAAAAGAGATGTGGGACATCCTCCAAGAAACGCATGAAGGTACTACTGATGTTAAGAGAGCTCGCGTGAATACGCTCATGCACGAATATGAATTATTTAGCATGAAGAAAGAAGAGTCAATCAGTGATTTGCAAACAAGATTCACACACATTGTCAACAACCTGCATGCACTAGGAAAATATGTGGATAATGAACAGCAGATTGGAAAGATTATGAGATGTTTAACCAGAGAATGGCAGCCCAAGATTACCGCAATAGCTGAGTCTAAGGATCTAGCGAAGATGACGACAGCAACATTATTTGGAAAATTAAGGGAACATGAAATGGAATTACATCGACTGGATGAAGCTGAAATGGAAAGTAGGAAAAAGAAAGGTTTATCTCTGAAGGTTCAAGCAAATCAATCAAAAACTGAATCCGATAGCTGCTCAAATGAATCCAACAGTGACAATGAAGAACCAGAAATCGGACTGCTTGTCAAGAAATTTGAGAAATTTCTGAAGAAGAAAGATAACAAATTCAGAAAACCATCCAGCTCCAAGACCAATGACAACAAGCAAATTACATGCTATGAATGTGGAAAGAGTGGTCACATAAAGTCAGAATGCTACAAATTGCAGAACAAAAATAAAGCTGCAAATCAAAAGGCAAAGAACCAGTCACCAAAACAAAAGAAGGCGTATATTGCTTGGAACGATAACGATGAATCCTCTGCCTCTTCGGATGAAGAAGAAGCCAATATGTGTCTCATGGCAAATTCAGATTCAGAATCAGAAAATGAGGTTAGTTCACAATCCAATCCAACCTATGATGAACTTCAAGAAGCTTTCAATGAATTGCATGATGATTATGTGAACTCCATAAAACAATTGTTAAGCACAAAGAAAAATGCTTGAACAAATGAATGTTGAGCATAAAAAAATTGAAAATTTATGTGAACAATTGAAAAAGGATTCACAAGAAAAATCTGCAAAGTGCATTGAACTTGAAAATACAGTTGCATCATTAAAATCTGATTTGTTAAAGTTTGCTATTAGTAAAGATAAACCGAATGTCATACTTAGCAATCAAAGACATGTTCATGAAAAATCTGGTTTAGGATATACACCAAACATGCATGTTAAAAGGAATAAAAAATAAATATGGTATTGGTTATATGCAAACCAGAAGTGTCAAACATGGTCAAAAATCTGCTATTGCTAAGAATATGTATGATATCTTTACTAAGCCAAATCACCATTCATCCTTTAAAGGCAAGTGTCATTTCTGTTGCAGAAATGGACATTTTGTGTCAAATTGCAAGTTTAAAAAATTAGCCAATAAGGGATGGAAGCAAATTTGGACTGCAAAGAAATCTGTGTTTGACACTAACCAAACAGGACCCAATTTAGATTGGGGACCTAAAACAAAATTCTGATTTTGTTTTGCAGGTGTGCTTGACATCCACTAAGCACTCATGGTATTTGGATAGCGGATGTTCTGAGCACATGACAGGGGACAAATCCAAATTTCTGTCCTTGACATTAAAGGAAGGAGGCTTTGTCAAATATGGAGACAACAATAGAGGAAAAATTATTGGAATTGGTGACATAGGCAATGAGTCAACGATAGTAATTAAGAATGTATTATATGTTGAAGGACTCAAGCATAACTTGCTAAGCATAAGTCAGCTATGTGACAAAGGTTTTCAAGTAAGTTTTTCATCCCAATCATGCATCATTGAACATAAAGATGACAAAAACATAAAGCTGATTGGTGACAGAATTAACAACATCTACATGTTGGATTTCAATTCTGTACCAAGTGCTGTATGTTGCTTGTTATCAAACCAAGATGAAACATGGCTGTGGCATAAACGCATTGCTCATATTCATATTAATCACTTGAATAAGCTTGTTAGCAAACAGCTAGTAATAGGACTCCCCAATAGGAAGTTTTCTAAGGATAGGTTGTGCGATTCATGTGAGAAGAGTAAACTGGTTAAGACTCCATTTCCCTCTATAGATTTGGTTAGAACAAATAGAGTTTTACAACTAGTTCACATGGACCTCTTTGGACCTGCCCAAGTTAAGAGTTTAGGTGGAAACCTGTATGGATATGTGCTGGTTGATGATTATTCTAGATTCACATGGACTTACTTTTTTATCTCATAAAAGTGATACATTCTCTGTTTTCAAAAAGTTTGCTGCTTTAGTACAAAATGAGAATGACTTGAAAATTGTTTCAATAAAAAGTGATCATGGAGGTGAATTCCAAAATGATCTTTTTCAAAATTATTGTGAATCAAATGGAATCAACCACATCTATTCAGCCCCTAGGACACCACAGCAGAATGGGGTAGTGGAGAGGAAGAATAGATCCCTAGAAGAGTTAGCTAGGACCATGCTTAAGGACTCCAACCTACCTAAGTACTTTTGGGCAGATGCAATTAGTACAGCCACTCATATTGTGAATAGAGTACTGATTAGACCACTTCTTAAGAAAACACCCTATGAGCTTTACAAGGGTAGAAAACCAAACCTGTCTTACTTTAGAATCTTTGGTTGTAAGTGCTTTGTTTTGAACAATGGCAAGGAACACCTAGGAAAGTTTGACCCTAAGGCAGATGTAGGAATCTTTCTAGGATATTCCCAAACTAGTAAAGCCTATAGAATCTACAACAAAAGAACAAAAACCATAGAAGAGTCAGTTCATGTAAAATTTGATGAATCTTTTACAGAAAACTTGAACAAAACTCCTTCTAAGGTTAATGATATTTTGGATGATGTTGTAGAATCTGAACCCCTAGAACAACCTATAGCTAATCCTCCAACTAGTGCAGACCCTGTAGAACCTTTAGAAACCAGTGAGTTACCTAAGGAATGGAGATTCAATAGAAACCACCCCTTAGACAACGTCATAGGTGACATCTCTAGAGGTGTGTCAACTAGAGGAAACCTTTAGAGAGTTTCTGTAACCTCACAGCCTTTGTGTCTCAGATTGAACCTAAGAACATTAAGGAAGCCCTTTTAGATAGTGAGTGGATACTTGCTATGCAAGAGGAGTTAAACCAGTTTGAGAGAAACAAAGTGTGGAACTTGGTACCTAGGCCAGAGGGTAAGCATGTTATAGGAACTAGGTGGGTGTTCAGAAATAAGTTAGATGAGAATGGTGTGATAACTAGGAATAAGGCCAGATTAGTTGCAAAGGGTTATAGTCAAGAGGAGGGAATAGACTTTGATGAGACCTATGCCCCTGTAGCTAGACTAGAAGCCATAAGGATTTTGTTGGCTTATGCATGCATCATGGACTTCAATCTATATCAAATGGATGTGAAGAGTGCATTTCTTAATGGAGACCTACAAGAGAGGAGTTTTTGTGAGTCAAACACCAGGTTTTGAAAATCCAGATTTTCCTAACCATGTGTATAAACTCTCAAAGACCCTCTATGGGTTGAAACAAGCTCCAAGAGCTTGGTATGAGAAACTCAGCACTTTCCTCATTCAACAAAATTTTTCTAGAGGAAATGTTGATAAGACACTCTTTACAAAACTACTGAAAATGACATCTTGCTGGTCCAAATTTATGTTGATGACATCATATTTGGATCAACAAATGATAAGCTTTGCAAAGAATTTGAAAACTTAATGAAAGGTAAATTTGAAATGTCAATGATGGGTGAACTGTCATATTTCTTGGGATTTCAAATTAATCAAAGCAAGCAAGGCATTTTCATTAGTCAATCCAAATATTGTTCTGATTTGATAAAGAAATTTAACTTTTGATAAGCTTAAGTCCATTGATACACCCATGAGTCAAGGAAATTTCTTAGACCGAGATGAAATAGGCAAACCTGTAGATGTAACTAGATTTCGTGGTATGATTGGATCTCTGCTCTATCTTACAGCAAGCCGACCAGATATTATGTTCAGCGTTTGCATGTGTGCACGGTATCAATCGAATCCGAAGGAATCTCACCTCAGTGCAGTAAAGAGAATTTTCAGATACTTGGTAGGTACTAAAAGTCTTGGTTTGTGTATCCAAAAGGTTCAACATGTACTTTGGTTGGGTATTCAGACTCAGACTTTGCTGGTTGTAAACTTGACAGAAAGAGTACTTCAGGCACTTGTCATCTACTTGGTAATTCTCTAGTGTCCTGGTTTAGTAAGAAGCAAACAAGTATTGCATTGTCTACTGCAGAAGCTGAATACATAGCAGCTGGGAGCTGTTGTGCTCAAATCTTATGGATGAAACAGCATTTAATGGACTTCGGTGTCAATTTGGGAACAATGCCAATTATGTGTGATAACACAAGTGCTATCAGCATAACAAAGAACCCTGTAATGCATTCAAGGACAAAACATATTGAGGTAAGGCACCACTTCATAAGAGATCATTTTCAGAATGGAGTCATCAAACTCGAATATGTGAATACTACAGAACAGCTAGCAGATATCTTCACGAAAGCATTACCAAAAGAAAGCTTTTTGAACATAAGGATGAAACTAGGGATCATTGATCCTAGTGAAATATAAGTTTTTTTTGATTCTGGTATTTAACAGTGAAGTCTTCCAGATTAATCGAGTTGGAAAATCGATTACCTGATGAAAAATTGTTTATGAAAATCGATTTGGAAATCGATTTGGTTAGCCAGACTTCAGATTTTTTGAAAATATTTTGTAAAATCCCGAGCATCGATTTGGAAATCGATTGATTCAGTGTTCAGTTTTTGACTTTTGGGACAATCGATTTGGACATCGATTTAGTAAACGGAAAATCGATTTGGAATCGATTAGGCATATGACCGTTGCGAACTTTTTTACTAGCCGTTGGACATCATAATTACACAATCGATTAAGGATTCGATGTAACGGTAACCCAATCGATTTGGAAATCGATTGACAAGGGTTAAAGTATAAAAAGGTAAGGACAAAATCGATTTCTTCATCAGTTTCTCAGATTTTTCCAGATTTTCCAGCTTTTCAGTTTTTCACTCTATCTGCTTCACTGCTCTGCATCTTCATCAGTTCGTTCATTCTATATTCATTCTACCTACATTCAATCTATTTTGTTGCGATCATGGCTCGTGTAAAACAAACCCAGCCACATACACCTTCACCTTCTTCATCTTCAACAAGTGAAACTCCTTCACCACCCACAAACTCTAACAAAGAGGGTTCCGATTCCAACACACAAAATCTTGCCAAGGACAAAGGAAGGCTCCTGCTCCTATTCCAGAAAAGATCAAGAAACGTAAGGAACCTCCCACTGAGAAATTAATGGCTGATGCAATGAAGGAGATTACTCAAAAGCGAAAGAAGAAACCCATTTCCTCACCCCCTGCTAAGAAGGTCCCTGCACCAAAAGAAAAGGAACCTCAATCCTCCATATCACCTGATTTTGTAAAAAGAAAAATCATGAAGCAAGGACAATGGATTTTCCTTATTTTTGATAATGTCGAGTTCACTTTTCAGGATCACCTCAGATTCCATGGACTATTCCCAATCGATTTTACATAGTTAGAATTCAAACTTTTGGTTGATTCTGTGTTCCAAGCCAATTTGATCAGTGTGCTAGGAATTGGATTATGGTTCCTGAAAATCTTGCTCAATTCAAATATTAGATTTTTTATCATGTATTGTATGAACATGTTGAATTATTAATTATGTCAAAATTAGGAATCCAAAGGATCAAAATCCAACAATCTCCCCCTTTTTGCATAATTGACAATTCATATAAATGTAACTTGAGCAATTTCAGACATATTATTAACATCATTTAATAGCATCATAAAATTATTGTGTGAATGATCAGATCAGAGCATGTTAAGCATGTATCAGAGATATCAGATCAGTATATGAGCCAGCTCATATTAATACAACATATATTAATTAACAAGTGTCAGAGCATATATTTAAAATATCAGAAAAAAAATATCAGAACATTATAAGCATCAAGTTATAATATTTCTCCCCCCTTGTCAGTTAAGGCAAAAAGGCAGAAAATAATTCCTCCCCCTATGTTAAAGAACATAAGCATTGGGTTGAAACCTTTTAACTTGTGTATTAGAGTAAAAACAGTCAAAACAATCATAGCAATTTATGAACATAATCAAATGAATTCATAGAGATTGAATAAACTGTCATATGCATTAAAAAAAATCACAAGAATACAGCAATACATGGCAAAACAGCATAGATCCTAAACCTAATCTCCTAATCTAGGCTGGGCCTCACTAATATCTAAGGAAGGGGTTGAGACCTGCTGTATTACCCTCAGCAGGTGTCTCCTCTTCGTGAGTCTCAGGGTTAACTAGGGGATCTGGGTTAGGTTCCTCGCTGCTTGGCGACCAATGTCTGCAACGTCTTCAAATGACAGTTTGATGCCGAGGTTGTGCACTGAATTCATCCACATTTTGAACAACTGAGTTCAAGGAGGCTTGCATACTCCTAGGCGTGCTTTTACTCTGGACTGAAATTCCAACACATTGGCATTATGTGCATCTGAGCTTAAATAAATTCCAAATCTTAAACAACAAAGCAGGGAGTAGCGCAGGGACAGTTCAGATTGAGGCGGAGGTGGAGGTGGAGGCCTGTGCTGGCTCAGCTGCAAGGCTGTGATCCATCCAAATTCCTTGTACCCTTTTCCAATTGCATCTGATTCACAATTGATCTCCAAAAATCAGGGTGTCTTGACAGATTCTTCATTTACCAAAGAAAACCTTGAAGCGTTTGAGAATCTTGGTGATCAGTTACGATAGTAGCATGAGCTTAGTCTGAGCGATGCTTCCAACATGTGCCTGAGCACTATCCAAGTCCAGCTCAATCCCCTTAATTTCCTTTGATAATCCCCATAGCCAGTAGTATGTCCAACTTTTGAACTAACTGCGTGATTTCCTGATCTTGGCACAACATACGAGTCAAAGCATACATTCAACATTCTATGTTGGACACTTCATTTGACCAATGGCGCAGTGAAACCGATTCAACAAACCCATCGACCATCAGGTCTTTAACTGCTGTGTGTCTTCTATCCATAGACTCTTCCCAACCTTGGTCAGCAGTGTCAGCTTCTGAACTTCCATCAATATGGACTTGCCGTTAAAAAAGCCAATCCGGATAAGGTAGAGAAATCGTCGAAAGTCCATAGCAATCTTCTTCCCTTTGACTTGAGCAGTGAAACCTTCTTCCAGTTAACCTTGAAAGATGAGTAGAATTCCCTGATCAGCTTAGGGTAACAGTTCAAGTGTAGACGAACAGAAATT